>JACXGK010002838.1:39200-50454 GCA_016801125.1 Novumbra hubbsi
AATCAATAGGCATGTAGCCCATCAATGACTTCATTACACTAAACATACTGAATCAATAGGCATGTAGCCCATCAATGACTTCATTACACTAAACATATGCTAAATCAATAGGCATGTAGCCCATCAATTACTTCATAACACTGAACATATGCTAAATCAATAGGCATGTAGCCCATCAATGACTTCATTACACTAAACATACTGAATCAATAGGCATGTAGCCCATCAATTACTTCATTACACTGAACATATGCTAAATCAATAGGCATGTAGCCCATCAATGACTTCATAACACTAAACATATGCTAAATCAATAGGCATGTAGCCCATCAATTACTTCATAACACTGAACATATGCTAAATCAATAGGCATGTAGCCCATCAATGACTTCATTACACTGAACATATGCTAAATCAATAGGCATGTAGCCCATCAATTACTTCATTACACTAAACATACTGAATCAATAGGCATGTACCCCATCAATGACTTCATTACCCTGTTTCCTTTAATAGTGTACTAATATCTACCAATCTGGGCCCAATCAAAATGTGGAAAAGACTGACAGAAGAGTCAGCACCTAGTCTTCTTACTGACCCCAATAAAACATGAATATGCCACTTGGAAAATGCAAAGACATTATTAGCATAAATTGTGATTACCATTGACTCTGTTTGAAATATCAGAGTTAGAAAGGGTTAACAGTATAACGTTAAAATGCAATTATTAATAAGGTTGTTTTATACTTCTGTCAGTGTACATCATCAATTACACTGAAACAATGTTATTTTACATACATAATGACATCTTTATTAAGACTTTCACACCTAAAATGACCAAAGACAAGAAAAAAACCTTCATTTGACACAGTGGGTCGAAGAGCAGTGTTTGTTAGACCGGCTTTCTGCACGTTACTTTCTGTCAATTGTTAAGAAATGTAACCATTATCAAGTGTTTTCCAATAAGTCATCACCTAGTTCGTTCCTGAGAGAATTGCTGTTATGCTTTTGATTTCATGGTGTTGAGAATGCAGTCTACAATGAAACTGGCCAATATAAATACAAGGTTGGCTATGGTATGTAAACAGTGATGAAGTAAAATAAGTCGTACATACATTGTAACTGGGATTTATGTTTGCAAATGTCAAACCTATTTCCTATTCTGATAACGAGAAAGGGGATTCCTATTTGGTAACAAATCCTTTTCAGTATTCCATCGCTTGGCATATATCTGAAATGTTTGGTCAAGGACTCATTGAGGCCTCAGACTAAAGTCTGTAGTGTTGACTCTGTCCCCTATACAGAGTTCTTGGTTATAACTGTCAGCAAGTAATGTAATCAAGTCAGCTATAAACAGTTTAGTGTGATGTTCTAGTGTCAATCTTAAAGATGTGTTTGGGGCATTTGAGTCAAACATAATATTGCACAAATTGCACCCATTAGTAGCCCACATTTTAGGCCATTTAGATGTCGTGGTGCGCAATAATGCTAAGAATGATCTGAAATTAACATTTCAATGTTAGCTAATTATAAAGATCCAACCAGCATAAGAGCCATTGTGTTCCATAGGGCCTTTGCAATTGATTTCATTGGTGAAAAAAAGATAAGGAGCCTTGGTTAGCATGGAAAGAACAGTAGCCCATTTATCCTGCTGATCTATCGCTCACCCGCTGTTCTATAGCTCATTCCGCTGTTACATCGCTCATTCAGCTGTTCTATCGCTCATTCCATGATGTTCGAGTGAGAAAAACATTCTTGTTTGCAATAACGTCTTTGTTATTGTACCTAAAATGGTTGTGGTGTTTTCACCAATTACCAATTCCAGCTTTCACAGAGCACAGATAGCCTAAAGTCATCATATTAATGTAATTCTTTGCATACAGTATCAGTGCAATTATTTTCTTTTCTTTTACAGACTGCAAATACTTTCCAGAAACCTTAAACTACTCTAAAAACTTTTCGTTCCTTACATAACACCATGATGCTAAGAACTGCCTATGAACTACATACCATACCACAGAGAGAATACATCGCATGGTGTCTTTCCAAGGATGTACTCTGGATACAAAACGTATACAAAATTGTAAAAAACTAATCATGTTTTCTTGTATGCCCCTCTGTCTCTTCAAAAGGGTGGCTTAATACTTCTTGGCCAAGTCAGATTGTGGCAAATGTACATATTCTTTGTGCAGTTGCAGTCTTCATGCGCCACTCGCAAACAGAATTTGGTGCAAATAGCTGTGCCTCTCGTCTCTTGAGCAGGTGCTAGAGTTCATCACGTTGGCTGCCTGTAAGGTAAACAAGGATGACAAATTACTTGCTGTTAGCTGATTCAGTTCAGACCCCTCAGGACACAAATCTGATTGGGGAAACTGTCAGTAAAATAAAAAAGGCGAATTGAAATTATGTCTCTACAATAACGCTGTATTGACATGCTTAGAGATTTGTATTCTTTACGAAGCCGCTATAAGGGGACCGGAAAACGAAGTGAATTTTCCGTCTGCATGCTGACCTGTCTTCTCTGGAGAGGAGGGGGAATGTGCCTGGGTCTGACTCGGCGTTGCTTCCTCTTTCCGCTTCTGGACGTTCCACAGTAATTGCTTAATCTCGTTGTCGTAGTCCACCCACTCCGGAACGATCCGCACGGCCGCCAACAGCTTGGGCTCCTTGGTCTCTGGGTTGTTGCACTGCAGCAGATCAAGCCCACCGACACATCAGTCCTTCCTCCTTCCCCGAGAACAAAATAACATTCCCCCCCCCCCCCCCCCCCCCCCCCCCCCCCCCCCCCCCCCCCCACTGTCTGTCTTCAGTCACCGTTTAAAGCTGATCACATTTCCTGCTCCATTAAAGTGGCATTAGTCTCTGTCTCATGTGTCCTAAGTTCACGGTCCCAGGGTCAGAACAGTGTTTTCCGCCACCGTAAGCCTGTCGTATATTTCCACAGACAATACATCACTTGTAATTAGTTTAAGAGATGGGAGAAATAACACCAATTATCCATGTTCTACCATCATCATAAAGGCTCCCATCAGATGGGATCATTTGTAATGGATAAATGCAGGACACATTAGCATTACTGGATGGATGATAGAAGTTATCGAGCATAAAAGTGAGAAAAGCACAGCCCCCCCCCCCCCCCCCCCCATAGGTTCTGTACTAGATTATAATGCACACTAAGGATATTATTAACTGTCCCAAAAGAAAAAAACACTGTTAGCACTTGGAAGATTTACAAGATTGTGCTGAATCGACAGGCGTCTCTGTGCTCACTGTGCTCAATCAGCGATGGTCTCAATGCCCCTGCCATGTTGTAACTAATAACACCACTTGACGACAGGCTTCGGCCACTGTATAACAACATATCACTTCACCTAGATTCTATTGACCTTAAGCTAAAAACAAAAAAATCACATTTTATTTAGAGGTGACAGCAGCAGAGGCGAAATTGTAAATGAGACTAGTATTTGAGACTGTGTTAGCAGATAAAAAAACAACAGCCCGGAAGATTCTTGTAAAGGAGAGTGAGAATGGTAGGGTGGTGCTAGCGGTCAGACCGAAAGGAGCCTCACCAGGTCTATGGTCTTGGCGGCGTTCTTGGAAGCGTTGTCGCACCACGTCTCACACCACAGCCACTCCTGGGGCAGGGATTTGATGGCCACCTGGTGGATCATGTTGTTGGGAAGATCCTGGACACCAAGGACAGATCAGAATCCAACATTACGCTTTGGGGGGGGGGGGTATTGTAATGGTCGACCGTTCCCTGAATAGCACGCCGGCCTCACCTGGTCCAGGTTGGACAGGCTGTTGGGGTCCTGGCTCAGGGCCTGGTACTGGCCGCGCAGTCTGTCTCCGGCGGCTATCTTCCGGAACTTCTTCAGGTCCACCACATACAGAGCACTGCACGCCGAGAGAAGAGGTGGTTTTTAAACAGTTGACGTGCTCTGAAATATCAAACGCTCCCACAGGGATATGCTGCTATCATAAAGGCGAGATGAATGTCCCAGTCATCCAGACTTCTGAGTCGATGTACTGCCTAGCATGTTAACATTCCCCAAGGTGCCGTGTACTTAATGTGGCACGACTCCCATCACATATCATGTGTCAGTTTGACTCATCCAGGAGAATGTCTGTGAGCTCGGTGGTTTGGTTCATTTCACACCCCCGTCCTCTTCGCCTGACTGTCGTTGGAGCTAACAGCCGCCTGGAATCCAATAACATGTTTTCCTGAGATGCTGGTGGTCTCTGTTCCAGCTAACTAGCCGGTAGACCCTTGTCCAGAGGATAAAGCTGGGGAACTTAATCTGTTCAGCAGGGCTGGCTGGTTGATGAACCAGCAGCATCTATGCACTACAAGAAACCGGGATACTTTGGGTTTCACGCTAGACTTTTTCCATTTCCACCTTGCTTAGTTATTAATGTAAAGCTCAACAATGCGGATACAGAGACATAAATATTCAGGGAAACATGTTTTCTCACTTCTGGAAGTAATATGGTGTTCCACAAAAAATATTTGATGTCACAAAGAGTGCAAAAAATAACAAAACATAGACCCCTAGCAGTGGGGTGATGGAAATATTCATGTTCAAAGAGCGAGAAAGAGATCAAATTAATGTTTTATCAGGAAAGGGTGTGCATTTTTGTAGAGTATTGTGCAGAATCTGTATCACAACCATTTCCATTTTAGAGCCATGTTATTACTCCAGGTAAAGGACTAAGAATAAATGATGAATAGTTCTAGATTGAGGACTGAAAAGAGGACTCAAATGAGTCACTGTCACATTTGGAATTTTAAAGTTTTCAAATGTATGCATATATTCTGCTGATTAAATTGAGATGGAACACATTTTCATGCAACTGTATTTTTGTTCTCCTTTTTTTTTATGAACAACAGGAGAGACAATTGTAGTACGATACCATAACTGTGAAGATGGTAGGACTTCAGTAATGTGTAAAAAAGTCTTATACACCTGAAAGTTGATCTGAAGCCATATATCTGGAAAGTAAGTGTTTATGTGTGAAAATGAATAAGTATATTTTAAAGGCGTTTACCTGATATGGTATCTCCTGTTTCCCAGATGTGATGCCCAATAACCAGTCTTCCAGAAGCGGTAGCCATCCATCTCCTTCCTGCTGTCACAAAACGGAGTGTACCCATAGGGGGCGCCCTCTAGATCCAGATCCCTCAGTTCCTTCAGATCTGCCCTGACTATCTGCAAAGAACAAGGAAGTCCTTCAGGTGCATTTCTATGTTAGATGTTAACATCATCAGCATCCGTTTGGTCCTGAAACAGCGATGTCTTGTTGTCACCAGACGTTTACCTGGTCAGCGTCCACAAAGATAATTTTGTCCACGGCCAGGGGGAAGAGGACATCCAGAAAAAGGATCTTGTAGCCCCAGATGATCCTCTGCTTCTCAGTCTGCTGGTGGAGCCAGCGGGGCCATTTGTACTGGACCAGCTCATACTGGAAACCATAGGTCTCTGCCATGTAGGGTATGGACTCCTAAACACAAAGCCTTGTATTCTCAAAGGAAAGAAAGATAGCACCTTGCAGGGAAAAACCTATCGGTGGGCTTCCTCCGGTAAACGCAAAAATGAACAATATCTGCTGGTCTAAGAAAACAATTATGGTGAGAAATTGACTGAAATCCTTCTTAAAAACCTTCGAAATTCTGTGAAATAGGATACACTTGATCAATTTAAATATATAAATAGACACTGAGCACTTGGTAAAGCGCATTTCAAAGACAAAGCTGAATGCCTTCGAGGCATATAATAGTTTGAATCTCATAGAATATTTCATAAAAGTGAAACATTCCAAACCTTTTTTTTTTTTTTTTATACTCCCCCTTTCCAGTGACTCTTTTGACTATTTTAGATACATATGATATAGTTTAGTGGGTGTTCAATGTACATGGACACATCCCTCTATGAGGAGGAACAGATAAAAAGAGGACAATCACAAAGTAAAAGGCATCCCACAGTGCCTTTCATCCCTCCACACAAGCGAATCTATTTCTCCCAGGGGTCACGGTGGAGCGAAGAGAAAGTTATCCCGACATGGCACGAAGGCAGAGAGCTCGCAGGGAGTCAAGCTGTGAGGCATTTACCTTGAAGGAGGGAGAGAGGTAATTCTTGAGGAACCAGAACTTGACAGGGGTTTTGGTGTGCTGGAGGACAGACAGCATCATTATCCTGGCACCGGAAGAGAGGTGGGGGGAGGGAGGAGGTCTTAGAGGAGGAGGACTAATAGAGGATGAGATGCACGTGGTGGGGCCTCCAGTCCGGCACCATACAGTGTGTGTCCTTGTGGCTAGATGTGTGTGTGTCTTTGTGGCTAGATGTGTGTGTGTCTTTGTGGCTAGATGTGTGTGTGTGTCTTTGTGGCTAGATGTGTGTGTGTCTTTGTGGCTAGATGTGTGTGTGTCTTTGTGGCTAGATGTGTGTGTGTCCTTGTGGCTAGATGTGTGTGTGTCTTTGTGGCTAGATGTGTGTGTGTCCATGTGGCTAGATGTGTGTGTGTCTTTGTGGCTAGATGTGTGTGTGTCCATGTGGCTAGATGTGTGTGTCCATGTGGCTAGATGTGTGTGTCCATGTGGCTAAATGTGTGTGTGTGTCCATGTGGCTAGATGTGTGTGTCCATGTGGCTAAATGTGTGTGTGTGTCCATGTGGCTAGATGTGTGTGTGTGTGTGTGTCCATGTGGCTAGATGTGTGTGTCCATATGGCTAGATGTGTGTGTGTCCATGTGGCTAGATGTGTGTGTGCATCTCACCTCAGGAAGCGTTCATACAAATGTCCAGAGGCCACGGAGAAGATGTTCAGCACGTCCTCCCTCTTCTTGTCCTCGTCCTCTGAACTGGACCCGCCACCTGTGAGGCTACAAAGGACCGCACACACTCTCCGTCAGCTGGGGTGACGTGGGGCCCCCCGGTGCCCACCTCAGTCCAAACCCCACCACACCTCAGCCTAGGCTGCCACAGCCAACAAGAGTCAAAACCACACAACTTCAGGGACACGAGTCGCTCGTTTATCACTTCTATTTACACTTGAGCAGTGTTTGATGTCTGAACAGCAGAACGTGGCTCTCTCCTCCAGAGTCATCCACTGATGTCAGCAGAGACACACTGTTATAGGGCCCCTCACTCCACAGACAGAAAACCCAGCTAATTACGTAAATTGTCTGGCTCAACACCTCCAGGACACTTCGTCCTGTCTAACCCGGCCTGGCTGCTAATGGCATATGGCTTTTGGACTCTGTCGCGAGATAGCCAATTCCTCCGGGGATTGACATGCCTTGACTAACTGGATCTACTCTGTGATGTGATCCGAGGAGTGGAGAAGGGCGGAAGCTCCGGCTAGAACTGCGGCATCCAGGTCCAAATCAATATCAACCAAAAATAATAAATTCGGACGATATGTAGCATAAACTCTGCATTTTAAAAATGTCAACAAGAGCTAACACAATAGGACAGAAGTGCAAGGGGTTCGTCAAACCAGGAAAGGTCTAAGCTCGTTGAATCGTGCAGGGACGATTTGGTGGAAAGTAATCAGGGCCCATGCTTAGGGCCGTCATGTCTACAGTCAAACTGTCTTTCTCTGGAACAGACTGCTGATGAAGAGGGTACGTCTCCTCCCACACTCATTTAGCGGAGCAGAGCCAGACCCAGAGGCTTCAGGCGCATAGCATTTAAGAGGCAGAGGAAGTCGCTCTCCCTCACTGCCCTCTCCCACACACACAATACTGTAGAAAACACATTTCTCTCTCTCCTAAACAGTCTAGCCAACTTGCCTGTATCTCTCCAACTAGTCTCCGATACTAGTCTGTCCGTTTGCTTGCTTGCCATGCTCAGTTTCGAACTATTTACCGCTAGGTCGGAGATTTCTCCCATCTTTTGTCTAGGGTATAAGGCTAAAGCCTGCCTCGGTTCTAGCACGCTCTCTCCAGAGCTGGCCCCACTGTTAGCCCCACCGACGTCGTGCTGCTCTCGCTGGGCCGTGGAGCTTTACGCTGGGCAGTCGCTGTTGTGGTGTGGAGGAAACCCTGTGTCTGGCCCGGCTAAGCCCATCTTTCTGAAGGCCTGGAGGGGCGAGAAGCGGCCTCCATTGTGAGAGCCCAATAATGACATCTGCTGCGCTCTGACCCAGCGGGGGCCCCCAGATAAGCAGCTTTATCAGTCAGGTGCGGGCCAGTTTGGCCGACACGCACCAGATCATCCAGACCTCTGGAAGGGCCTGACCTTTGGAGTACTGTCAGTCAGTCCGTCTTTACACAGCCTGAGCAGAACTACGAGGAACTCCGAAGCTGGTCTTGGACGCGCAAGCATTTGAGTTTATACTACAGAAACAACAATATCAGTCCACCATATCAGCCCGTAGAGGTGAGGAGTCAACACCAATTACATTTTGGTCTTATTAGCAAAGCAGAAATAGCAGGCTGATTATTCAGGAATATAGATAAGATATCTGAAGGATCCAAAAGCTTTGCTTAATCAATTACCCAGTTAATTTGGTTATGTACATATACTCTGACATTCCAGCTATTTCGGTCAGTTTTGTCAAAACTGGCAGTTTCAAAGCGCTCGCAGTGTTTCACTACACCAAAGCATATCGACGTCTTAGGGAAAAGAATGTCAAAGAATGAATAACTCAATCTGACAGGGAAAAAAGGAAAATAATCCAAACCAAAAAAACAAACACACAATTACCATCAAAAACAAAGCTTTGAAAGCAACAAACATTTACCACACACCGCTACGCTAATCAACGTCATAGACAGGTTAAGTGGTTGCAACAACACACATCCTACCTTTTCTCAAAAGTGCTCCAAACACTTCATACAGCAAGCATTAGGTGAGGAGACAGATCACACGGTTAGGGAGCGTCAGTGGAAACACCACACGCAGCGCACACACACACACACACACACGTACCGAGGTCTACAGAAGCACATTCTTTTGGCATTAGATCTTACAGAGTAATACCTCAGCCTGGCTCCCAAGGCACCATCTCTCCTGCGGAAACCGCAGCGTTGTCAGTGACCCAAATTAGTGGATTGTCTCACTGACCAATCAATGCCCTCGCCGTCATTCTGTGACGGCACGCTCAAATTGAGTAACGCGTCTAAAGTATGTCGTCCGTGAGAAATCCCCACAGTCTTACCTAGCTATGGAGTCCCATATTCCCTTGTTCTCTGTGGCTTCACTGAGGAGGTCCTCGTTCATTTTATCTGCCTTTTTCTGCACCTACGAAGGGGAACAAGAGATTAGAAAAAAAAAACGACAAAATGGCTGACTATCTCCAAGACTTTCCGGTTACTGTCGTAGATCCATGTGGGCAGGGTTTCAGAACATACCCTGACTTTGATGATCTTGCTATGGAAGCTGTTCAGCAGGACTTTAACATCACCAGAATCTGCAGGAGAATCGGTTCCATCATGCCTGTAAGAGCCAATAAATAATGTCAATAATCATCACTCAGGAGATAACGTGAATGTTACTTATATAATTGCCTTTTCCATTGTGTATTCATGGATTCGTTACGGATCCCTATAGCATACTTGGCAGCAGTGCTATCTATCTCACACAGCCATAATGTCTGTGGCTAGATTGTTATATGTTGCCTGGTCAGACCCCTGTACACCTTTCCCCCCATGGAGTTGCTAACGGTATCCATGCACATGTAGGCCACAAGCAACAGTCACTGACAAGAAGCAAACAGCATGAGTGCCCTCCTCCCACTCCAACAGCCTAAGCCCAGAGGAGGGGAAAAAACAACAGGACAACAAAGGTTATGCTCATGAAGAAAACATGGTGAGAGGAAAACATTCGGAGACCAGCAATGGGGCAGACGGACACAACAGAGTGATGCAAACAGGCTTGTTCTGGGAACTCGGCCAGGATTGCGCTCGGATCATATGAAGTTTGTCATTCCCCGTTACCTATTCTGTCATTACTTTCCGACTGTGTCATTACTATCCATTGGCACGTCCTGCATGCGCAAAACCCTGGGGTATTTATTGTCCAGTCAGTGGCCTTGAGCAGTAATTGTTTTAAGACAACTTAGGACGCCTATTCCTAACCCGTGTCCATGATTCCGCTGTGGGGTAAGTCACGCCAGACACTCAGGGTCCAAGGGCAGGAGCACCACTGAACCCACTCAAAGCCACACATGAGAAATAGGTTGTCAGTGCTCAGCAAGCCACCGGGACTTCAGACTTTACTAAAGGCAGAGAATTAACCTTATCACTATGACAAATGTCTGCCCTCATTGGACACAAAGTGATTTTTCCCACGTCGGATAGTGGTGTTTGGTTTGGACCGGTCCGACGTCGCCTCTGCCTCAGAAGGGCCTTCAGGTGGAAAACGCAGCCCAAGATCAATTTGTTTCCCCGCACCGGGTTGAGTCGGCCATCTCATTCATCGCTGTCAGGGCCGGCCTGAGCCCAGTGGAACGCGCCGGGCTACGAGAGAGTGCCGTGTTGATATTTGCAGAGCACAGCCACTCCCACCCGGCTGCGATCAGCCCCCTAACCAGAGCACGGCGCCACTAACCGCAAGAATGATGGGCAATGCCAAGGTGAGAAATGACATCACCTTTTAGCTTCACCTAGAGGATTGGGGAATAAATCTTGTTGTCTGATATGGTTGTGGTAGAATCCAGGGCTGGAGGGGTCCTAAATCCTCAGCGTGGGGAGACGGCTGAGAGAGTAATGGCTCTGGCCGACAGACACGCTGTACTTTACAAACCCGCGTAGGCATTCAGGGATCTGTCCAATGAGATTGGGCGCCACATCATTGGTGGATCGTATTATCAGGTGGAGATTTTCACCCATTCCCATGCGTAGCTCGGCAATTGGTGTCAACACCAGCGATATATCCTGGTGAGATTTCTGGTGATTCATCGGCGTGACGTGTTATCAATAGATTGGATAGATAGATGCATGGAATTTTTTAAAAGGCAAGAGCCATTCACAACCATAGAGAGTATTGTTTAGCATAATATGCCTTCTCCTCGGGATATAAAAAGACAAGCCAGCTCCTTGTATTACCAGCTATTCACACCCACGCCTCCTTAGCAGCCGGGCACATATTGTGTTGGTGAAATTCTCGGGTTTAGAGAAGATGGCATCGCAGGTGACTGGCTGAATCAATCCTATCCACTTGTTCTTCCTCTAACAGCGTCTCTCCTTCCAACCCAGGTTTCTCCCTCCCTGTAGCCCCCCCCCCCCCCCCCCCCCCCCCCCCCCCTCCCCCC
>JACXGK010002839.1:0-32809 GCA_016801125.1 Novumbra hubbsi
TTGGTCCCTGGGGTGGCTCCCTGTCTCTGGGTTGGTCCCTGGGGTGGCTCCCTGTCTCTGGGTTGGTCCCTGGGGTGGCTCCCTGTCTCTGGGTTGGCGGAGGATCAGACACATTGGTGTGGGGGTGTTAGGGAGGGTCTGCTCTATCTAGCGGGAGCCCAGCCAGCACGCTCAACCTCGCTGGGGTCCAGAGAGACGTCCTCCAGCAGGGGAGAGGGAGCCAGAGTGGGTGAGGGATGGGAGCCAGAGTGGGTGAGGGATGGGAGCCAGAGTGGGTGAGGGATGGGAGAACAGAGTGGGTGAGGGATGGGAGAACAGAGTGGGTGAGGGATGGGAGCCAGAGTGGGTGAGGGATGGGAGGACAGAGTGGCCCTTTCCAATGCTCAAAGGCACAGCAACATTTGTTTTCACCTTTTTTTGCATAAGGATTTGAACCAGCTACATTTGGGAGTCCAACCTCTTTCACCGCTTGGGTGCCTCAACTGTAAGTCCTGGTTTCCAGCCCAAGACCTGAGCCGACCAGAGCTAGTTGTCTCACCCGGCGGAGGCATCAGATCAGACTGTCCTCTGCTCTAATCCAACTCCTTTGCTCTCTGGCTCCCCACATGTCTGACTACTAACTGATCTATAATGGTCACTTCCGTTTCTCTCCTACACTTTCCCCTCCTCCTCTCTCTACCTCTCCTTCTGTCCTCCCCTCCATCCTTAACCTTTCTCTGCTCCTCTTCGTGTCACTCCATTCCTCTGGTAAACTCTCCTCTGTCCAAAGGGTAGTGCAGTTTATGGACTCCTTTGAGGGTGTTGGGGATTAGTACCGCTGACACACACACACACACAGGTACGGACAAACGCACACACCTGCAGTATCTCTGCTAGTGGGGGCCTTTACTATATCAAAAGGGCACAAATGCTGATCAAGTCAGGGCTATTTTGTTGGGAACTGCTGTCGACAGCAAAAGCAGAGGTTTTATGGAAGCGCTAACTGAGCCCTACTATACTGTCTCGTTTGTCATAAAACGTTTTTGGGGATGAACACGGAAAATAAGGTGTGTGTTAATGACAGGCTTAGGCCCTTTTATATGTTTGGTTTTATGAGGTAATCTTCATCATCCAGTATCACTTTTGGGGAATTTTAAGCATTTATGTAATCAAAATAGGTTAAAAGTTAAATGTGTGCTGACATAAAACGTCTAACTACATGTTCGGGCGTGCCTTTGACGTCTAGCTACCTCGCTAAGCTTACCTCACCAGACGGACCCAACTGTTTCCTCCGGAGCCAGGTGTCCGCAACCTCTTCCCCAGGCATTTCACTTCTTTCTGTTAACCTAGAACTGGAACACCAGATTCAGTTCTTGAAAGGCTTGAAAATGTGAATCTGTTTTGTTTCCTGAAATGCTTAATCTCGCAGAGCCTGAGACATGTAGAGGGTGTACCTGATCCTCACGCCAGAGAGATTTGATTGAGGTCTGAAACAAAACAATCTGCCATTCTTGAGTGTCTCTTCAAGCTGGTTAGCAGAAACTACCAACGCCTTGGTCTTTATGTTGTCCGTTGTGTATGTTATGTTGTGACACAATGCAGACTTTTTTTGCCTCCCATTCTCTCTCCTCTTCTATCGCCTCGTGCTCATCACCTCCCCGTTTCTCTCTCCTCCTGTCTAACCATCAGTTGCTATCGTTTCCATGGCATCTGTCCGCCTCTGGGCTGTGTGGCGTGTGAGCCCTTGTCCCCAGGCGGGCCCCAACCTCTGCATTGACGGACGGCGAGGTGGTGGCCTGGGTCATCGCCGGGGTGCAGGTGGCTGATGGGAGTAGGCTGGACTAGATAGGTGTATACCTGCTGAGCTCCAATGACTTCCAGGTCGTTGGATAGAGGGGGTTTCTGTTGGAAAGGTGAATTGGGTGGGAGCGCTGTCTCCTTAGGGGGTGTTTGGATAAGGCCCCTTCATACTGATAATGATCATTGGCGGCTGCGTGTGTGTGTGTGTGCTCTGCACCTCATTAGGGGCCCGGGGGACCAGATAGCAGGTTCTGGAGCCACATTAGAGAGTATCAACTCTGCCTTTCAACGTGTGCCGGCTGGTACCGTGGACTGGCCTAGTACTACACTGGACCTGGAGCGTCTCCTGAAGAAGGGAGATAGACAGGGAAGAGAGAGAGACAGGGAAGGAAGTTGGGAGGGAGAGACGAGGTTGAGAGGGAGGGGAGGCAAGCCAAAAAGAGGGGGAGGAATGGAGATACATAGATGAAACTCCCATAATCCATGGTTTCAGGGTGTTTGGCGAGGCGTGTAGTCACAGTGTTTGGTTAGGGAAACCCCCTGACAGGCAGTCAGAGCAGGTATGGGAGGTCTGTTCCTTCAATCCCAGGTGTTTAAGTTGGGCGCGACAGGATTCGATTGGCAGGTTAAAACGTCTAGCCAACACTCAAATTTGATGCAAAAAAAGAATGAAACGTTTGAAACTCTGCACTCTCATTAATCAAGTTTGTTGATAATGCTTATAACAGCCTTACCATTCTGAGTACATTGATGCCCCTTCGACAGGGATGTAGGATTGGCTGAATGTCTCTGATGGGGCAGTAAGACTGGCTGAAGGACATAGTCAGGGCAGTATTATTGGCTGAAGGGCACTGGCAGGGCAGTATGATTGGCTAAAGGGCTCTGACGGGGCAGTATGATTGGCTAAAGTGCACGGACAGGGCAATATGATTGGCTAAAGGGCAAGGACAGGGCAGTATGATTGGCTGAAGGGCACGGACATGGCAGTAAGATTGGCTGAAGGGCTCTGACAGGGCAGTAGGATTGGCTGAAGGGAACTGAGGCGTTTCCCTCGGGGGAAGTGTCCGACAGTATCCGTGGATTGCCAAATCTACCGAGATCCCCCTGATCCCTCCTCTCAGCACGGCGGCCCTGCGTTATTCTCCAGGGCACAGGGGGACCCTGGGTAATCCACTAAGTCCTTTAACCTCTTCAGATACTCAGGAGATAAGTGCAGGGAGTTGTGCGTTGATGTTGTGTTGAAGAGACCTCACAGGGTTCGTCAACCTGGCCATTGTCATCCTTGTCACACGTAAGAAGCATTCCGCCCGCTATCGGTTTGAAGCCCGACTCTTGTCTTTTGGGTTTTAAAAGTGATTCCTCTAAAATGGGGGAGATTAAGTTGTCCCTTTTCAAAGTGCATAGTGGAAGAGGGGGGGGGGGTTAGGGGAAGAGAATTATTCGTGTTTGCTTGCGTTTGGTTTTCAAATTGCTTTGGGATTTTTTTATGTTATGAGTGTGCGCTCGTGTATGTTTGTATGTGTGTGTTCAGTTCGAGTTGGCTATCTGTGTTTATGAAGCGATTCGGCTGTAAACAAGCGACCATGAGAGGGAGGCTTGTGGATGAGGCGATAGAGAGAAGAAAACAACATCCACTAAGCTCTTTTAAGTGGGTGAGATCAATATCCCAGATCATGTTCATAATCAACAACATGAGATCACTTGAGAGGGTTGTTGCCACTCCTCAGCTTGTTGGGGGACACAAAGGCTTCCTCCCGAATGACAGCCTGCTTCCTGTGTAGTGCCTTATTTTAAATAGGGCGAGGGGATAAGCTGCTCCTGACACTGAGACCCGACGGGATATTCTGTTGATAGTTCGTTACGGACTGCGGAAAAGGCAGAGAACCTCAAGTTTAATAAAATGAGGAGCTCATGCCGAGCCATAACGAGCTACGAAATGAAAAACTTTTAATTGAGGGCAGAAAGAGTCTCGATCGTACAAAGTAAAGTTGGCCAGCGCAAGACTCCCTGAGGTCTCATACAGCACGAAGTTTTAGAGATGTCTAATGATTAAGAGGGTGTGTGTGTCTGTGTGTTTGTGTGCATAAGATTCCAAACCAAGTGACTGGAAGAAAAAAATACTTTTATAGATACTCGGAATATGCAACACTCCCAAATGTTTTAACATTTCTGCGTCCATCCTTTTCTCCAATGTTTGTTTCATCTCCCATTGTAATGCCTGTACAATCATATTGTATAACTGTTTGTTTACAAAGAGATTCATGGAAACACATTTAAATAAGCTTTTTATTCATGTCTACTGACTGCTACAATTTGCGTTCTCTTTTTGTGACTGTAAAATGAACTGTGCGAGAAATGGCAGAGCAAATATTGATCGAATGACAGTTTGTCATGTCACACCTTGACATCAAGCAGTATATTTAGCTTCATATTAGGCCAGATTGTTAGAGTGGTGGAAGTGCACAGTGATGAGGTAGACGCTTCCTTCCAATAAATATGAGTGGTCGTGTTCTGGGGAGATTATCATAGACGCTTGGCTGTTCGACAAATAAATCATGGTCATGATGTAGGCTAGGTACCAAGACCTTTATCATTAATATAGCAACATTTGCCTACCGTTTTACTATACTACAACACATCAGTTTCCTTGGGTCTGTAACCAAATAATTGTGTAGGAACACACAGTAGTGTAAAGAATACAAACAACAATGACTTGTCAGTGTTTACCAGTATAGGCAAGTACTTCTTGGTTATTTAATTGATCCCTTAGAGATGAACTTCCCTAAACTGGTGAACATAGCCAAACACAGCTACCTTTATTGTGTACTTTTTGCACCTCTGGAATCACACAAATATTCTCATGAAAACCTGTCAGGGATAGAATGTTATATTTAGACACAGTTCATTGTGTGTCATTTACTTTCTTGCATTTTCTGTAGTCAATCTACTAAATGACAAAATGTGAAATGTAAGAATTGTTTTTGAAACCAGTCGGCTCCACATTCTGTTGCCATTCATTCTTCGGTCATTGTGACGTCTGAACATTTGGAAATATCAAAACATTTCAGACAGTGATCAAACCAACTGAAAATTACTGCGTGAATGTACTAAAGCCTCGCAGTTGTTAGCATCCGACTATAAAAGAGGAGAAAACAAGGACTGACACATTGAAAGGCTCAAAGGTTTTTGTGTTGAGCAATTTGCTGTCACATACGACACATGCGCCCCCCCCCCACTTATTTCATTTATATTTTCATTCTCTGTCCTGGAAAATGAATATTTCATATTTTCCTTTTAAAAACCTGTCTCTGATGCCCTTTGAAGCTGCCTAACTGCCGCCGCTGTGTGTTTGTGACACTGCGGGATATGGCCTACCGTTAGATCAAACTCCAGAGAGAGGAGAGAGGGAGGGAAAGAGAGAGGGAGGAAGGGAGAGAGGGGGAGAGTGAGTCCTAGTGGTTTACCTGTTTAGAGTGGCTCGAAGTTCCAATTGAATGTTTTGACCGTAGATGTTTTGAGGCCATAGTGTTTTCATGTGGCAGCACTTAGTGGTAGTGATTGGCGGGTTTTGTTTTTAAAATGCTGGTCTTTCACTTTTGTTCAGGAAATGCTTACAGTATGCTGGTTTGGCTTGTAGAGTACAAACTCTTTCTCTCACTTTTTTTCTCACATTTTGTTTCTCTCAAACAAATGTCAATGTGAAATATTTACCCGTTCTGTTGCGCAATGTGTAATTCATGTAGTTAGGACGCTGCGTAAATAAAACAGAATGCAAAGACCTGCCATCATTTAAACTCTATATTCAATAGAAAACAGTGCAAAGATTAAATGTCGTAATGGATACATGTTGTTGTTTCTTGAAATATACATGCCCACTTTGAATTTGATGCCAGCAACACGTTTTAAGTTTTAAATTCAGAGAATCCGGCAAAGTCTCTATGCAGGGACCAAGGCTGAAAACCAGTATTGGATGTCCGTGATCTTCAGGCCCTCAGACGGTACTGCATTAATGTAGTGCCGGCTGTAGTGGGAATCACTGCATGGGCTCAGAACCCTTCCAAAAACGATTGTCTGTAAACACAGTATGTCACTGCATCCACTGCATCCACAAAAACTACTATGCCAGAAAGAAAACGTCCATTAACAAGATCCAGAACCGCTGCCCCATTCTCTGGGCCCAAACTCATTTAAGATGGGGTGAAGTGGATAACTGTCCTGTGGTCTGACGAATCGAAATGTAAAATGATTTTGGGAAGCCTGGTCCTCTGGACCAAAGAGAGGAGGCTTGTTATCAGCCCACAGAAGCCAGCATGCAGGAGGGTTTGGGGGGGCATTGGTGCACTTGGCATGGGGGACTCTCACATCTGTGAAGGCACCATTAATGCTGAACAATATATACAGGTTTCGGAGCCACACATGCTGCCATCCAGACGACGTCTTTATCAGGGAAGGCTTTGCTTGTTTCAGCAAGACGATGCCAAACCACACTCTGCACATATTACTACAGTGTGGCTGTGTAGAAAAAGAGTCTGGGTGCTAAACTGGCCTGCCTGCAGTCCAGACCTGTCACCCATTGAAAACATTTGGCGCATTATGAAATGAAAAATACAACAAAGGAGACCCTGAACTGTTGAACAGCTGAAATCCTATATCAGGCAAGAATGAGAACAGATTTCACTTTCAAAACTTGTGAAATTGTTCGCCTCAGTTCTCAAACATTTACCAAGTATTGTTAAAAGAATGGGTGATGCAACACAGTGGTAAACATGCCCCTGTCCCAACTCTTTTGAAACGTGTTGCTAGTATCAAATTGAAAATGGGCATATCGTTTTCCAAAAACAATAACATTTCTCAGTTTGAACATCGGTAACAACGACATGTCTTCCTATTATTTTCAGTAAAATTTAAGGATAAATGATTTGCACATCATTGCATTCTGTTTTTATTAGCATTTTACTCAGCGTCACAACTGTTTTGGAAACAGGGTTGTATGTATGTACATTATATATGAACATATGTTTGTATGTATATACTGTATGTCTGTCTGTCTGTGTGTGTGCATGTCTGTGTGTATGTGTGTGTGTGTCATGCTACATTGGAGGTCTATGCAGCTGGGATGTGTGGAATTCCCCTTTCTGTGATGAGATAAAAGTAATACATATTGCTGGCTTACTACTCTCCAATTAATGTCTACCCTCAATGTGTGTGTGTGTCTGGATGCCATGCCTAAGCGGGTTAGATACATATTTTTTGATGTATATTAAGATATTGGTTATTTCATTGATTCATCTAAATGAGGGGTCTTCGAATCTGGACCTCGAAGCCAGTTCCACCCCATTTGTCCATTGCAACCCCCTAATTAGAGTCTTATATAGACCTGGGATACCAGGTGGGTGCAATTAATGATGCGGTAGAACAGAAAACCAGCAGGCTACGGACCTCGTAGGGTAAGATTTGAAGACCCCTGATAACGTAATGGGGTCGGGAACCCCATCCCTTCCCAATCACATTTTAAAATGTTCTATTAGGGAAAACAGTACAGGCAACAATACACCTGGTACAGAACCCTGATAATCCATGGAGAACTCTAACGAACATGGACCATTCTGAAATAAATATCAATTGAGCATTCTAATTAGCCATTATTGGGTAATTTTCTTGGGAAGTTCATGATAGCACTTAAAACCCTTCCGGATCCTTCCCCGTTGTAGAAAATGCAACACCGACAACCTTTTGTGCCCCCCGCCCGACGCGGATGTGCTTTCCGTTTCCATGCCAACTGACTTTCATCTTTCTTACAGGCTCATCCTACGCTTGCGATGAATTAGGTTTGTTACGAATTCTTTTGAAGTGTGCAGAGGGGAGACCCCCGCCATCACCCCACCCCCCCCCCAAACTATCCCAACCACACTACAGCCAAACAAAACAAAAACGCCGGTCTACAAACGTAAGCCAATAATATGTCCCGTTTTGACTACTCGGCTAACCAATAGGTGCCCGGAACCTGATGTCTCCACTCTGTTTCAATTTGGGGAAAGGGACGCACCTCTCTACATCTCCGCCACTCCAACCCCCCCCCCCCCCTCCCGTTTCCATTCTGCGGTTGCGAGAAGCTGCCTTGCTCCAAACAACACAATTCATTTCCATTACGGAGACAGAGCTTTGAGAGGGTTGCATTGTGGGACTGTAATGATCTCCAATTACACTGATGCCAGGACCCGAGAGAGGGGCTGGGGGGGGGGGCTCTTAAGGAACAAAGGGTTAACCCTAGTGAGGACTCCTTGTGTCATTCGGCAGATGCATTTTCTCAAGATGCTCAGGAGAATTATATTCCACCTTCGCCTCCAGACATTCAATTTCCAGGTGCAGTTTTGCCTTGTCTTGGAAATGGCTATCAGTTTGCTTGGGGGAAACATAGGGGACGTTAAAAGCCCCGGCAAGACCTTTGAAGAACTACAGGAACAACAAAAATAAAAACAAAGTATTTTCTAACTTAAGTCCCCCCCCTCTCTCAGATCTTTTAATTTCATTAGTTGTTGTTCTTTTGAAAAGATGTTGTGCTGACTAATGGTGTTCCAGCAGTGCGAGAAGCGTGTATTAAATTTAAAAGGTATTCAGAATGGAATGGAATTTATAAGCTGCAGACCTTTCAAAAAACATATTTTAATACAAGGTTGTCCATAGTGTTAGTTTTCACACATTAACAGAAATGTTTCCAAGTTTTTACATATTGTATCTTCACATTATAAAATGAGCAATAAATGCAGTTAATAAACAATATTACTACAGTCAAATTTACTATTATGTATTTGCTGAAATGTAGTTTAGCATACAATTACCCTAACAAATGATCTCCACAAAGATAAACAAAAAAGCTTTATGAATTAAACAACAGAGCTGGATTTAAAGGTGCAGTCCGCAATTCCTGGCCACTGGAAGGAAAAATGGCCTTGTGAAAATTGTGTTTATTGTCTTGAATGTTATTATTTTTGCCCCATGTCATCAAAACCACTTGCTTTCAAACTTGGAATGCCCTTGGAATGCCTGTCCTCTATACATGCAGTGTTCCTTTATCCCACGAGTAAGAGTTATTCATAGACACAAGCATTGTGGACTGACTAGACATAGTAATAAGACGTGCTATATTTAAACCATACAAGTACATCTGCACCTGACCAACTACATTTATATATTTTGGTTAATGCCCGTCGCATTGTGAAAAGTACACTTTATTAAACATTTTGGAAATGCAAAATATAGATCATTACTTGTGTTATTTATCTTCCCCAAAGGTATAAGGCATTTTGGAGGTGACTGTATATAGTGTCCCTTGGCTATCCCTGGATAGTGTTTGGGCTATCCCTGAATATCGTTTGGGCTGTCCCTGAACAGTGTTCGGGCTATCTCAGAATAGTGTTCGGGCTATCTCCGAATAGTGTTTGGGCTATCTTTGAATAGTGTTCGGGCTATCTCTGAACAGCGTTTGGGCTATCTCTGAACAGCGTCTGGGCTATCTCTGAACAGCGTTTGGGCTATCTCTGAATAGTGTTTGGGTTATCTTTGAATAGTGTTTGGGCTATCTCTGAATATCGTTTGGGCTGTCCCTGAACAGTGTTCTGGCTATCTCTGAATAGCTTTCTGGCATTCTCTGAAGAGCGTTCGGGCTAAGTGTTCAGGTTATCTACTTTGAATAGCGCTTGGGCTAAGCGTTCAGGCTATCTCTATATAGCGTTTGGGCTATCTCTGAACAGCGTTCTGGCTAATCGCTCGGGCTATCACTGAATAGTGTTCGGGCTATCTCTGAATAGTGTTCATGCTGTCTCTGAATAATGTTTGGGCTATCTTTGAATAGCATTTGTGCTATCTCTGAACAGGGTTTGGGCTATCTCTGAATACTGTTCATGCTATCTCTGAATAGTTTGCGGGCTATCTCTGAATAGTGTTCATGCTTTCTCTGAATAATGTTTGGGCTATCTCTGAATAGTGTTTGGGCTTTCTCTGAATGGTGTTTGGGCTATCTCTGAATATCGTTTGGACTATCTCTGAACTGCGTTCTGGCTATCTCTGAACAGTGTTCAGGCTATCTCTGAACAGCGTTCAGGCTATCTCTGAATAGTGTTTGGGGTATCTCTGAATAGCGTTCGGGCTATCTCTGAACAGCGTTCAGGCTATCTCTGAACAGCGTTCAGGCTATCTCTGAACAGCGTTCAGGCTATCTCTGAATAGTTTTGGGGTATCTCTGAATAGCGTTCGGGCTATCTCTGAATAGCTTTCTGGCAATCTCTGAAGAGCGTTCGGCTAAATGTTAAGGTTATCTACTCTGAATAGCGCTCGGGCTAAGCGTTCGGGCTAGCTCTAAATCTTGTTTGGGCTATCTCAGAACAGCTTTCTGGCTAATCGCTCGGGCTATCTCTAAATAGTGTTTGGGCTATCTCTGAACAGCTTTCTGGCTAATCGCTCGGGCTATCTCTAAATAGTGTTTGGGCTATCTCTAAATAGTGTTTGGGCTATCTCTGAACAGCTTTCTGGCTAATCGCTCGGGCTATCACTGAATAGTGTTCATGCTATCTTCGGGCTGCCTCTAAATAGCACTCGGGCTAAGCCTTAGGGCTAACTAGTAATTAAATCGACTGGAAACGAGAGGTAGAGAGACAGAGAGCATGAGAGACGTCACAGATAACAATGCAGGGGGAACATAAAAGGTACAATTGAATACAAGCAGTAGAAGTTCACTCAGAGCCATGTACCAAAATAGAACAAAGGGATTGTTTGGGACTATGTTCTGACGGCACTTTCCCAACTTGTAACAAAAGTTTGCGTATGATGACGAGAAGTCATCCAAACCGCTCTTGACTTGAATCGACACGTTTTTTGAACCCCAAAAAATTTGATCACAATTTACTGAAGGAAAAGCCTCAATGCCATTTAGAGTAAAAATAAATCTGAAACTAACTGCGGAGATTTCAATAAAGTGAAATAATACATCTCTGCAAGGTTCTGGCATCGTGGCAGCAGTTACAACCATGACCGGCTCCGCAGCCAGGCCCTGATTTATTCCGCCCATGCTGTTTGAAGAGAGAATAAACCTTTAGCCTCTAATTATTTTCCAATTAGCATTTAAAAGAATGACGGCATATGGATGTGAGTATGAGACACGACCCATTAACATCATAATAGATACGTAACACATGCCAAGGCATGTCAGAGGGAAAAAACACTCAAAGGGGAGAAATGTGTGTATTGGCTACGGTTGGGGCGTGTTGACCGGCGAATTGTGGGTTGTCATCTGGGATGGTCAACTCATCATTCGCTAATTCCTCACACATGAATACTAGAACACATCGGTCGGTCTTTCGAACAGTCGCACTGCGGTTGGAATTTAGTTGAATGTAATGGATTTTGAGGCTCCCGTTAATTCGTCCTCACTTATTTCGAATACATTACAGTGAGATTGATATATTTGGGTTAAGCTTCCATCGATGCCAAGTCAAGAAGTGAGGGGGTTCGGTTTTACCAAGCAACCATACTCTGAAATGCGCCCGAAAAATATTCCAGTGCCTGAAAATACATTTAAAGGGCCATGAAAGGAGTCACGGACGATACTGTACCCCAGCAACATTTGGTTAATTGGAGATTGGTCACGGACTGTTATATTCAACTGTAATCTGAGAGGAGTGAAAGCACCGGGAGCAGAGAGAGAGAGAAGGATAGAGAGAGAGAGGGATAGAGAGAGAGAAGGATAGAGAGAGAGAAGGATAGAGAGAGAGAAGGATAGAGAGAGAGGGATAGAGAGAGAGAAGGATAGAGAGAGAGACGGATAGAGAGAGAGACGGATAGAGAGAGAGGGATAGAGAGAGAGAGAGATAGAGAGAGAGAGAGATAGAGAGAGAGACGGATAGAGAGAGAGAGAGATAGAGAGAGAAGGATAGAGAGAGAGAGAGATAGAGAGAGAGAGACGGATAGAGAGAGAGAGAGATAGAGAGAGAGACGGATAGAGAGAGAGAGAGATAGAGAGACAGGGGCGAGGGAGCAAGAGAAAAATCATCAGGAACCGTGAACACCAGCCAGTGAAAAGATTGAACTCATTCACGTTCTACAACGTAGAGAGGATGTGTTCCTTGATCACCTACATTGCATATTCCAACTTGTTTTCTCCTCTGGCTGGGTTGGTTGGTTGTTTAATAGTGTAGTGCTCAAGACAGAAGTTGTGTGTCTCTTCGCGCAGCTGCAGCAACAACAGTCAGCTTCCTTCGCATCCATTCAGTAACGCTCATTGAACATGGTGCTGGGAAATGAAAGACCGCGCTGCGCGTGATGTATAACAAATACACCCTCTACTGTACGCCGGCTCTTCGCTTTCTGTCTTTCTTGTCTTTTTTTCCCCCAACCAAACTGACTCATTAACTTCAAAGCCACTGATAGGAGTTTTAATTAAGAGCAACACAGCGAAGCGGTAAAGATAAGCATCCCCTCCTCTCCTACCTCACCCTCACCCTCACCCACACCCCAGCCAGACGAGATCATTAGAACGTGCTACCACTGTACCCCAGTGGAGGCACGCCTCGCTACCACTGTACCCCAACCACATGAGGTGTGTGTGAAAGGGGGGGGCGGGGGGTTGCATGTTTACGTATATCTAGGTGGGTGAAAGGCCTATATGCCAACCTTCATAAACAAACTGGCTTTAATTAAACCACGTACTTTGATGTGAAGAATTGCTTTTCATAGAGTTGTTTAATTTTAGTCTCTGGTGTGACATCTTCACAATAAACGGTCTTTGTATTAGGCCTTTTCCAAACTTTGACCCTTTTCCTAACCAATCAGAATACATTGGGCAGCATGGTTGCATAGTGATCAAGAGCTTCCTGCCATCATGACAGTTAACCCTACCTGCTCCCAGGGGGTTGATATCAATACAAATGTGTTGTTAGCACACCTTTCTGGAAAAATAATAGTAAAGTACCTTAACCTCACTACCTGATCTTAATATCTCACCTTTGCAAGCTTTCGCCTCACCTACAGCTGAATATGTATCCCCCCCAGGCCAACACTGAATACTATCACGTGTGTGGTGGCACAAGCTAATCATAACAGTTACTGTGCATCATGTCTTAGGGTTCTGTGTTAATAGTAACACATGGGATTTTACATTCCGTATAGTTTGCCTGCATTTACCACTGTAGTCTACCCACTGTAGTCTACCTACTGTAGTCTACCTACTGTAGTCTACCTACTGTAGTCTACCTACTGTAGTCTACCCACTGTAGTCTACCTACTGTAGTCTACCTACTGTAGTCTACCCACTGTAGTCTACCGTGCCTTAGTAAAGAGGAGGCGACTAGCTCCAGGGATCTGCCAGGGATCCCTGTGTCCGTAGGGCCCTCACTGCCCTCCCAGGGGTGGATCCCGTCTCTCTGCACCTCTCCCCCGTGCCGCCACCTCCCAGAACGCACGTACAGACCCCCCCGGGAGGAGCAGGATCAATACAGCAGGCCCCCCCGAGGGGGAACAGGCATGTCGGAGAGATTAATTGCAGGTCTGTGGCAAGGCGGCACTCTGGGAGCAGCATCGCTCGCAGGCTCACGCACACACACACACACACACACAAACAGATGTCAGCACACGTTCACATTCAGACATGCGCACACACACACACACACACACACCAACCCCGGCCCCTGTAGCCCCCATCCATCAGCGTGCTGGGTCCCAGATGAACATCAAAACCCCCAGAGGTGATGCCCTACTTTGTCTCCAGGTAGCCCAGGCTTGGCGCTCCGCCACGCTCTTTCATGTGGGCTACAGGGAATTATTCCTCTTTGTGTGTGTTTGTGTGTGTGCGTGCGTGATTGGCTGCACGGTTTCCAATGGAGTGTGACTCATTCAGAGGGAGGTAGCTTCCACATCTGTAAGGTTCTGTTCTGGCGGAGGGACAGCCACCTGCGGGGAACAGTGTCTTCTGTAGGGGTCCTTGATAGAAGTGGACAACACAGCCGTCTGCTTGGATCAGATTGGGAAAAGTATCTTCAGAGAACTAAGGCAGGCTACCTGCTACACTTTATAGCAGTGTGTGCCTGTGTGTGTGTGTCTGTCCGACTGTCAGTTCCATTCACAGAACGTCACACAGGATTTGCAATGCGTAGCAATTGGTGTTTGTGTGTGTACCTGTGTGCATGTTTGTGTTTGGTTCAAATCCCGTCTTATTCGTACAGAGACAAAAATGAAAGGTCCGAACCTGCAATGGTTCCCTGCCTCGCATGTTAGAGAAACTTAACAACTGGTATTTCCCACTCTTCAAAGAGAGGCACCCTAATGCTCGGCGAAGTTCTCTCACTTTGTGGGGATTCCCACTGTGAATCCATCTTAAATGCTTTCCCAACCCACAAAACCCTGTGCCAAGCCACCGCGGGACCCAATGAATCCAACCAGTAACTGAACCTTGCAGATGACTCCAAAGTCTAGAGTACACAAAGTGTCTTCGGTACAAAGAGCATAACGGATTAAACGCTATGGATGAAGACTGTATGTCTATCTGTCGGTCTGGAGCTCCGACTATGATTAATATGATATCAGTATCAACTCTATCCATGAACACACCATATTGAATCACTGACAGTTTTGCGATGCACGTCAACCGACTTCGAAGCGTAATTTCCAAAATGATCCCCTCAATTAGTGGTTAATCATCTAACTGTATGCTGCTGTATAATCTCCTGGCGGTTGTTACTTCGCTACTTCCTGGCCGCGGGCGAGAGTGTTCCGCTGGCCCAAATATTTACCCGAAACTAGGTAGTGGAGGAACTCCTGGGCCGTGCTCGATAGCTTATCTCCATATATCACTAACATTAGCACCTGTGAGCCGTACAGGCTATCTTGCTGGCTGTAGCCGCCCTGAGTGTGGAGCTGATGAATGTGTAGTTGACTGATCTTGACCGATAAAAACGAAAAAAGGGATAGCCTCGAGATCAGCTCAATGAAAACCCCAAGGTATTTAGGGAGAAAAGAAAACGAATAACACTTGAACCTGTCTCCGCAGTATGGCTGGCTGGGCCTGTGTCTTCGTCTGTAAGTGCCCACGCGTGTGTGTTTGTGCGTACAAGTGTGTGTGTGCTGCCCCCCCCCCCCACGGTCCCTGAGCGGTGCAGGTATGTTTGCCGCGCCGTAGAATAGGCCTGCAGGACGAGACAGCAGGTGGCCTTTATCCCCACATGAATACAGCTGGGCCCCGCTTGTTGATACTGGGCTCTGGGAGGGGTGGAGAAGCCAGACAGCCTGCTCAATGTTCCCCCATCTCCCTGGTCCCAATCCCCTCTCTGTTTGTCCCTGAACCACCCAGCCTTTCAAACCCGCCACTTACTGCTTGGATGTACAGTCAGATGGCCTTTGGAAAGGGAGCTCTCTGTTTCGGGTGTTTATGTGTCTCTCGGTGTGTGTGTCTGTGTGTGTCTTTTATCAAACTGGTTCTGAGTGGTAGGTTCAAAGGTCACTTGGTGCACAGGTGCACCTCTTCTGACCTCTTGTTTTTAATGACTAATGGGGATGCGTACTCTAGATTGGCACATCCAAGGAGAATGGAATATCCTTGTTTTTAATGACTAATGGGGATGCGTACTCTAGATTTGCACATCCAAGGAGAATGGAATATCCTTGTTTTATACTTTTGCCATTATGAGTTGTAGCCAAATTCATCACTTAAATCAAACAGATGAACGGCCACTTTGAGGTGGAGTACAGCCCTGACATTCACAACTCCAGGGTCTGACATCCAGCACCTTTTAGATGTCGAACCACTTCAGACGCATCGGAAATACATCCCATATTCATTGTGAACATTCTAGGTTCGATTCCTTCAGGGGTCACATATGTCATTGTCATTTTAAAGTTTGTCGTTACACACATGGATTCCAAAGCTTCTGTGTGCTGTGAGGTGGTGTGTCATGTAGTTCCGGGTGCATCGGTCAGTCACAATCAACAAAACTCCAAACCTAGCAGGAGGTGCTCTAGGTAGTCATTCTTTAGGCAACTAAGTCCCTCCCACTTGGTAGACTAATGTCCTTTTTATAGTTATATAAGATAGACCACACACACACACACTTTTGATCCTTGTAACATCTTATTTTCCCTAACAAGATGAGCATAACACTCATGATCCCTAAACCCTAAACGCAATTTAGACCTTTACACCTTTTCCCGTGTAGCCTATGGAAATGTCCCCCAAATGTTTTATATTTTGGTCCTCACAAGCATAGAACAAAGATGCTTGCAGTGTCTCTCTCTTTTGCTCTCACACACATAGATAGATAGATGTAAAGGTATAGTTTGAGATTTTGGAAGTGAATCCGTTAATCTACCTCCCAGAGTTAGATTAACTTGTTATTTGTATTGGCATCTGTGCCCAGTAAATGCTTCACACAAGAACCGGAAGCCTAAAGAAATAGCTAGCATGCTAACCATTCCCATAGACCCATAGTAATGACATCTAGCAGTTGTGAAAACACTATATAGCTAGCATGCTAACCATTCCCATAGACCCCTAGTAATGAAATCTACCAGTTGTGAAAACACTATATAGCTAGCATGCTAACCATTCCCATAGACCCCTAGTAATGAAATCTACCAGTTGTGAAAACACTATATAGCTAGCATGCTAACCATTCCCATAGACCCCTAGTAATGAAATCTACCAGTTGTGAAAACACTATATAGCTAGCATGCTAACCATTCCCATAGACCCCTAGTAATTATATCTAGCAGTTGTGAAAACACTATATACCAAAAAAAACATTTTAGTTCATATGAACCAAAGTGCTGTAAATATTTCTATTAATTGCCAACTGAATTACTTACTAAAACAAGTTTGCCAGGCAGAAGAGACATCTGTGAAAATCTGTGTAAGAGTTCCACCATACGCTGACTTTAAAATAGTTAACTACACGGTAACTTATCCAACACACATCAATCAAACCGAAAACACAGATAGATGCAAAGGCCCAGTAGTGCAGGGAAAACACCTATGGACCTAACCACAGCTACTGTAAAATACAGTATGTGCTGTTACATGTGCGTTAGGCAGTTCATTAACCTGGAGTGTCTTTGGACGGATGAATGGATGGATGGGTTGGATGGGCCTAAAGCTCCGTAGAGTACAGGGGCTTTCCCCTTCATAGCATTGTGTTTGAACATGACTCCCTGTGTCTTTGAATGCTGTATTAATACATGGCTGAGGGCTAATTCAGAGCATGCCTCAGATCAGCTCTCGTAGTGTGTGAGTGTGTGTTTAGTTTCAACACAGATGGAGGCCCCGAGCCCGAGTCTTTTTCTTTCCTTTTTTTTTACTAGCATGCTAGTTAAATGGTACACACCGATTGAAATATGCCTTTGATAAGGGATGAGGAATTGATTTACAGGCCGACTTTTATCAGCGCTCTCGTAACTCTGGCCGGCGCCCGCAAGCACTACGTCGCCTTCCACACTCTGGCGCTCCTCCCTCCCTCCTCCACATTGCCTTCCACTCTGTGGTGCTCCTTCCCTCCCTCCTCTCTCCCTTTGCCTCCCAACCTTCCTCCCACCCTCCTGCGGTGGAGACATTTTAGGGAGGTGGGTGGAAGGAGGAAACCACCTGCTTTGATTTATGTGCCGGGGACTCCCTCCAGGATGGGGATGGTGCAAGTCTAGCTGGGCCTTTCATGGCGAAACGCCTCGTGGCCCTGAAGCCTAAAAGAAGCCACACGAAGGCTTGTCCTGGTGCCGTGGTTACCAGAAGACGTCCAGCGTTGCGAGAGTTCGTGTGTAGCGGAAATCCTCCTCTGATTGCCCCCGAACGAAACCTGATTTTTAAAAGCCCTTTACTTTGGTTTGTGGGAACTCACCGTATCCACAAGACATTACCACGTGCAACACAATGAGCTATTGATGTGGAGGTGGGGAGAGGTGAGGTGATATTGAACCAACTGTCAAACTAAGGATGATCAAATCCACGGCTTTATTTCTTTCATTACCGACTGCCGGGGTCTTTTCCTCCGCAGCTGGTTCGCGTTGCGGATACTACCGACGGACCACAAACCCTGAACCCCGGGACGGAACCGTGATCCCGCCACCGATAGACCACGGCAGCGCCGCAGATTCCATTAAGCTGAGAATGAAAGGAGACACATCAAAGGGTGAGAAGGAAGATGAAGCAGGGAGACGTGACAAGGGGAGGGAGCGGGTGAGGCGGTGGGTGGAAGGAGGGGTGCCGGGGAGAGAGAACGAGAGGCCACGGAGAAAAGGGAGAGGGAGGGGGTTGACGCGGGCGGGGGGGGGGGGGGTTGGTGAAAGAGCTCTCATTTACGCAATCTCTGAACGTGACAGAAACTAATCCAAATCAATATCTGTGAGTGGTGGAGCATTGTTTCCCTCCCCGTGTAGTGGAAGCTGTTAGCGGAAGATGAAAGCCTCAAAGTGGTTCGCCACAGATGAAATTAGAAAGTATTTTACATAATGGGAAATAATTGAAAAAAAAACTGGGCCAACTGGAAATTTCACATCGATTCTTTTTTAAGGATAATCTAGATGTATCCGGCCGCACTAGAAGTAAGACTGTATGAGAACTGCCAGTAATATATGTCTTTGAATAACGGACTACTCATCTACTATTTGAACCTCGTCCCACCATTTTGGCCCAAAAACTGACCACAAGATATGCAGCAGTAGAGCCAGTCACACTCCACCCTCTGAAACACACACTCCACCCTCTGGAACACACACTCCACCCTCTGGAACACACACTCCACCTTCTGGAACACACACTCCACCCTCTGGAACACACACTCCACCTTCTGGAACACACACTCCACCCTCTGGAGCGCACACATTTACACACATTTTAAATGAGCATGCACATAACCATAACTATGTCATCAGTGTATAATGATTCCCGCCACATCCACCATTTAGACAGACAAACAAATCAATGGACCCAACGAAAGGTTGTTCACACAACTGGACCACACCAAACTGGCTGGTATTAGTACTCCGTCGATCCTGGGACCGGGCTGGAAAGGACAGCGCCAAGATCAAATAACTGAGCCAGTAACATTTGTTTGGGATTGGTGATATGAAAATGGTCCAGGTGTCTTCAGGTAAGCAGTAGTTGGACTGCATATTCAACTCTTTATTTCGTACTGCTAGCAGTAGCCTAGCGGTAAGTGGTGGGCCCATGGGAAATGCTCTCAGATAGTCTTTATTTGTTTGTCTGTCCAGGGTGGAAAATACGAGGCCATCCCCTGGGTTCCTCTCATGATGTCTTATCATTTCGAGATTCCCAGGGAGATTCTCAGATGTTCTGTGTGATTGGACATAGGAGTGACAGCGGAGTGAGAAGATTGTACGTGACACACGCTTAACACACATCTCAACCCTTCCAAACCTTCCAGGCCTTTTTGCCTCCTGGTCATTTGTATACCAGGGAATCTAGAATTAGGGTTATATAACTCCATAGTTATATTTATATATGTGCTATGGCTTCAACATAGGGCCTAGGACACAGCTCACCTGCCACCCCTGACAAGGCACACCTGCCCCTAATCAAGTCTCATCAGGGGTTTGATAAAAGGGCCCCAAAAAAACAGCTTTTGAGCCGAAGAGGGATAGAAACCATCAGGAAACTATACCCCGTTGAGCGGTTTGTAGTTATGTTTTACGTTCTTTGTTATTTTGCTCTTAAAATCCCCTCCACGGCCCAGAACACCGTGTCCAGTCCCCTTTACAATGTACATAGAGACATAGACAATATTATTCAATCAACAACGTCAGGTGTGTGTGCCCGTCTTGTGTGTGTGTGTGTCGGAGGTGGGTGGAGAGGGGTGGTGTTGTTTGTAGCCCAGAGCGGTCTGCCTGATTGCATCGCAACACAAGCGTGGCTTCAAAGCCTCTTGTCTGTCCATTCCCCTGCCGCCCAGTTAGACCAGATAAGGCTGGTCAAGCCAAGGTTCAGGTACTGGACAGGAAGTCCACAGAGAGGTCAAGGCGCGTGTCATCTGTTCCCTGGGTATTCTAGAGACGTCAACAAACTGTGTGCGTGTGTGCACTCTACCAAAACAAGTGTGCTGTCTTGTCGAATGTTCAAACTAGATGAGGCTTCACTCCAGAACATGCGCAAACTTTACTTTTCAGTTTTATATTAATCAGAAACTCTCGACTCAATGACACTATGACAGATGGCTGGCTTGGGATTCAAACTGGCAATCTTTTAGTGACTGGCCAAATGTTCAATCTGCTACGCTGCTGCCTTATCACTGGAGTTTGTATATGAGCGTATACTGTAAAATATGTTTAGGCAATGTCTGTGTGTTGTATAGAAGGTAAAAGAGAGGTTGTTGACTGAATGTTTTCTCTAGGTTTTAAATGGGAGGTTGTTAACTGTTTCCAAAGGTTTTAACGGGAAGGTTGTTGACTGTTTTCATAGGTTTTAACGGGAAGGTTGCTGACTGTTTCCATAGGTTTTAAAAATGAAGGTTGTTGACTGTTTCTATAGGTTTATAAAACACAGGTTGTTAACAGTCTCTATAGGTTTTAAAGGAGAGGTTGTTGACTGTTTCTTTAGGTTTTAAAAACAGAGGTTGTTGCCAGAATGTTTTTAAAGGTTTTGAAGTGGAGGTTGTTAATTGAAAGGAGGTTCAAATGTGTTCCTTATTTTCAAGCAGTCATCAGCTGTGAATGACTGGGACACACGTGTTTGGCTTGTGTCCTCACAAAACACGAAAGACATCTGACAGAAGGCAACATTTACTTACTGGCAGTTTGGCATGCAAACACACGCACACCATCGTGTGACTGGTGCGGTCTCAAAAGACGAACGGAATGCCAAGGCTGTGACCCAGGGTCACCGGGGGTGTCACACACATCACACACACCAGGGGTCACCGGGGGTGATACACACATCACACACACCAGGGGTCACCGGGGGTGATACACACATCACACACAGCTGACGCGCTCCATGTTGTCGGTCGGTGTTGACGGTGTGCCGAAAGAAGGTCTCCCGTGAGATGACATCACATGCCGACGTGTCGCTTGCGGCGAGTGGAGGTGTCGCCCGGGGGAGGGAGGGGGGGGGGGGCAACACAACTCCGCCACGCCCCCCCGGGTCCTGGAGTCACACTGGTGAATGGTTTGTAATCCAACTCTGTCAACAGCAGTGGTGATTCACCAGCCTTGTGGCCTGGTTAGGGCCCTTCCCTTCTCCCCACACCCCTCGCTCAACTCCCCCACTGTGGCTGTACACATCCAGAATGGGTCAGCACCTGCCACAGATCCTATATCACCTGTCGGAGATAGTATGTCACGCCGTGCAGACCAGGGCCAAGCCCTCTGGGCTGTTGGATCAGTGGGAGGTGTCTCTGTCTTTTGTCTTCCTCTATCACTCTGTGTCTCACTCAGTCTCTCTCTCTGTTTCTCTCTGTCTCACTCTATCTCTCTCTGTCTCACTCTGTCTCTCTATGTCTCTCGAACTTTCTGTTTCTGTCTCTCTCTATCACTCTGTGTCTCGCTCTGTTTTTCCTCTGCCTCTCTCTATCCCTCTCTGTCTCTGTAAACGGTAATGCTTGGTTGACTCCATCACCTCCCTTACACCCTGATTTACAGAGATGATCAAGACACTCAACAGGTAATGGCTGCTGCCTGGATCTCTGGTTAGTTGAACAGTGGCTTCCCTGACAAACACAACCCTCTTTCTTCTGTCTTCAATCACCTCCGACCGCAAAGAGCCGCTCCGCAGCAACTTAAGGCACGCCAAGAAAGGTGCTTTCCATTTCCCGGCGTAGGGTGAGACCTCAGGCCCTTTTGTCAGGAGGGGGCCCCGGGATCGATGAGGTGGATTGGATCATACTGGAGACGTCAAGTTAGTCTGAGTGCGGTAGGAAATGTTTGATAGAATAATGGGCTTATTTGCCAAGAACAACAACAGACACCAGCGTAAATGGGTGTAGTATTCTATGGTACATTTGATTTGCATTTTGTAACAATGTTATTAGGATATTAAGTACTACCGCCCTAGTTACCAAGGTAAAATGCAAATAAATAACACTGATGTGCAAATAATTCATCCCTATATTCAATTGAAAATAGTGTTAAGACACAATATTAAATGAAACAGAGAAATGTATTTATTTTTGGAAAAATACATGCCCATTTTGATTCCAGCAACATGTTTCAAAAACGTTTGGACAGGGGCATGTTTACCAATGTGTTGCATCACCTCTTCTTTTTACAATAGTCTGTAAGCGTTTGGGAACTGAGGAGACCAAGTTTTGAAAATGAAATGTAATCCTATTCTTGCTTGATATAGGATTTCAGCTGCTCAACAGTTTGGGGTCTCCTTTGTTGTATTTTTCATTTCATAATGCATCAAATGTTTTCAATGGGTGACAGGTCTGGACTGCAGGCAGGCCAGGTTAGCACCCAGGTTCTTTCACTACAGAGCCATGCTGTTGTAAGACGTGAATACTGTTCATAGACAGAATGTTGAAAAGTGTTCCTGAGCCCATGCAGTGATTTCCAATAGAGAATTGTGTCTGTTTTTATTGCAGAGCTGCTTAAGGGTCTGACGATCACGACCATCCAGTATTGGTGTTCAGCCTTGTCCCTTGCATGCAGAGATTTGTCTGGATTCTCTGAATTTTTTAACCAATATTATGTCCTGTAGATGACGAGATCCCCTTTTGAACTCTTTTCAAATTGAACTCTTCCATCTTACTTAAAGAAAGTTTTGTCCTAAATTGTTGCAATATTTGGTGAGTGGTGAACCCCTCCCATCCTCACTTCTGACAGGCCCATCCTCACTTCTGACAGGCCCGTCCTCACTTCTGACAGGCCCATCCTCACTTCTGACAGGCCCATCCTCTCTGGAATGATCTTTTAACACCCAATCATGTTACTGACCTGATGCTAATTGAATTCATTGTTTTTGTGATATTCCATCTGGTTTCGTTTTTTAGCATTACAAAACTTTTCCTGTCTTTTGTTGCCTCTGTTGTTGCCTCTGTTCCAACTTTTTTGAAACATGTATTTTTCAAGAAACTTTATAATGTCTCAGATTCAACATTTGATATGTGGTCTTTGTACTTATTTCTATTGAATGATTTGCACATCATTGCATTCTATTTTCATTGACATTTTATGCAGTATTGTTGAGTTGTAGATTATCTTGCTTGCGTTTGTGTTGTAGTTTTCTTTCTTCTTAAAGAACTACAGTTTACATTCACAAAGGCAAGGAGGTGAAGAGAGATTTGAAACGTCCTGAGGCAAAAGTCTGACTTGGACTTGGATGGATGACTTGCTCTCTGTCTTTTACTCAGTCTTTTAGTCTGAGTGAAACTGAGTTTCCTCAGACAGCCAAAGAAAACACAACAGTGATTCATTGCTCATGTACAAATTGCACAATAGTGGCTACGACTCTCGTTGAAACCAATCTCTGAATTACGTTTAAGAATACAATGGACAAATCTGTATTCCTCCTGTTAATTCAGAAAGGAAATAAAAGGAAATAAATTGCTAGAGCATGTCCTTTCTCTTCAACCAACAGACTCTTTAATCCACATGTACTGTCTGACGGAGGAACTCTAATTAAAAGTAAGAGACGTAAACCCACAACCACTGTCACACCCACCACAGTATACAAACAAATTGCAACATACAACATGCAATAACAATTGAACGCCACTTCAGAAATGTACGAAACAAATTCACACCGGTGATTATTTTGTAATGCTCGCCAGGCACGTGAAGACCCATCCCTAACCCTAACCCTAACCCTAACCCTAACCCTAACCCTAACCACTAACCCTAACCACTAGCCCAAACAACTAACTCAACTTAATCTAGAGATCAGGGCATCATCCTCCCCGAACAACCTAATGGGCACATCTACCTAATATTTATTGTCACCTAAACTCATGTAATTAGCTTGATTAGCTGGCTTAATTTTTAACAAAAATATAAAAATTTGTTCTGAAGCTTATGTTAGTTGAGAAGGTGACTAAGTTAGCTAAGGTTGTTAAAGTTAGCTAGCATTAACCATAGGTTCTCTAGTGTAATGGCATCATTATTTGTAAATATTACTTAACTGTAGCTAAGTTACCTTGGATATTGTTTGGCTTAGTGAACTAGCAGAATATTGTATGCTATCTGAAACAAAGCTGCTATGTTTTTGGAAGAGACCTTTTTTACAGTGATATGTGACATATCACATTTTATGTAATGAACCAACCAAAAGAATCAGCCATCATACTTTGCCTGTCCATCCGCAGGCTGCAGAGAGAGAGAGAGATGGCAGATAAATGAATATTGTGGAAGAGAGAAGACATGGAGAGAGGTGAAAGGTTACAGAGGCTTCAAACATTGACTGTTGCCTGGCCAAGTAATAGAAACTGGGTGAGAAAAGGAGAGAAAAAGAATGAGAGCAAGAATTAGGGAACGAATGAGAGAAAGAATGAGAGAAAGGCGAAAGAGAGAGAGGGGGGGGGGATATCATTGGCTCCTGGCATGGAAACCACAACATAAATAAATCACGTTATAAAACTTGTCACCACAAGAAGAGGGGAGGAAAAACAAAATATGACCACGCATATGGCTGGGAGACAAAAAGACAAACAGAGAGAACAATGAACAGAAAGTAGAAAGAGAGGACAGAGAAGATAAGAGAGAAATACAAAGAGAAAAAGAGAACTACAGAGGAGGAGAGAACTACAGAGAAAGAGAGAACTACGAAGGAGGAGAGAAATACAGAGAAAGAGAGAACTACAGCGAAAGAAACCTACAGAGAAAGCGAGAACTACAGAGAAAGAACTACAGAGGAGAGAAAGAGAGAAAAACAGAGAAAGAGAGAAAGAGAAACGGAATATAACCGACTGATCTACAAAATAATAATGTGTTGTTATTGACACTGACACTTATTACAAATCACCTTGTAAGTAGACAGCCGCCTGCATTTATTTGACCCTCATGAACACGGCCAATCAATGTGTGAGGGATAGACGAGGGAGACTCACTCGGGGTCAAACGTCATCGCTGGGCACTGGGCATACATGTGCAGTTACCATGCCAACAAGGACAGACGGGCAGTGCCCTCAGTCCTGGGCATTACCAGGGAGCGACGCTATAGGATACCCCACTGTTCCATCACAACCACACAGACGTTGTAATACGGAGTCATATCAATGTACAACGTCAAGTGTGTGTGTGTGTTTTAGGGGTTTAGATAAATGTAGTTATTAGTGGTTAAAGAGAAAATACTTTGAATGGGTATAACATTTAGTGACCCCACAAAATTGAGATTCTTAAAATGTGTGTGTGTGTGTGGTGCAAGGGTGGAGGGTTCATCAGAGGAGGCCCTCTAGCCCAGACATGAAAAGGCATTCTTTCATCATTGCTAATCTCCCAAACATAAACATGAGTGCGTGTGGACGTGTGTGTGTATGTGTGTGTGTGTATGTGTGTGTGTGTTTGGTTTTCTGTTTGTTGCATGAAATCGTCTCAGTGTTTGTTTACTGTAAGAGAGTCACACAGCATCAATCTACAAATAACATTTGAACCATCTTTACAAGTTTGTATGTTTGTGTGTGTGTGAGAGAGTCATGTTGAATAACTGTCTATTGTCTATGACCTGTGTGTGTGTGTCCCAGTCCTAACTGCTATGTAATTCAGCGCTCTGAGCCGGGGCGTGACTCAACATGTGAGGCAGACACTTTCATCCGCAACAACCGACAATTAGTTATTTTTCCACACTAATCATGTAAACCATAATTACAGCTGGGGTTCAGCGGCAGAAAAATTGGTAAGTGCGCAGAGAGCGAGAGAGAGAGAGGGAGAGAGATACAGGGAATGACTAGAGATTTGATATCTCAGTTTCCCCATCAGTTGAGACAAATTCCAAAAAGCCCAATCACTCACTGCTGCTATCAGAGAAGTGAGGATGGAAACTGTATCGCCTGGGAAGGACCGTGGAACCTGGAAAGAATGGTCATTGTTGGGGCTCGGGGAGAGGTTGAGCCAGAATGTAGGCTCAGTTTCCAAAGTGTTTGAGAGTCTGCGCGAGGCTGGTGCTGCTAGTTTCCTCAGTACGCGCTCGCCATACGCCTGTCTGGAGACTGTTGCTGGCATGAAATGAGCTCAGCTCATCTACACACACACACGCGCACACACACGCTGTACAGACACACATGCAAACACACAGACCAACACGCCACCACCCTCCAATGTACACGCCAAAGCTGTTTTTGCAGCGAAGCGTTTAATAGATAAGACCGCTGAGTTAATGCAGACGTGGTGCCGTAATCCAGCTCTCCCCCTCTCCCCCCCACCGCCATTCAGCCGCGTATCTGTGACAGATTAGGGAAGATCACTGAGGATTACCTCCTCCAGACGCAGTCCCTCCACCACTGACCGGGAGCTTCCGCTGCCTCCTTCGTTCTCTCCCTCCCTCCCCCCTCGTGTGTATGTGTGCTCTCTCTCTGTCTCCCCCGTTCAGTCAGGCATCGCAGTAAGTAGGCGTAATGCGGTGTTGGCTGGCGTCGCCGTCACCTCCACATCCTCCGCTCGGCTGGTGCCGGTCGCCGTGTTGGTGTGTTGCCCTTTCCGTCCCGGCCAATGAGGGGATGGTGAGGAATCACGGGCTGCCTAAGCACAGCTCGGCCCGGTTTATGGCGCCTCCATTATGGAGGGATTATAATCTGCGTGTTGTGGGGGACCTTTAGAAGACGCCGTCCGCGGACCGGGCCGCACCTTGTCGCCAGGGTCGACCGGATTACTTGACAAATGGAATCCGTTACTGGTTACAGAAATATGAAACATTCGGTAATCAGTAACGTGATTCCCTGGGTCCCCCAAAACGAGTAGCGTAATTTGATCACTTTTAAATGACTGATTTTAAATTACCCAATTAAAAAGGCATTGAAACGATTCGGACAGTGTGATACACAACCTAAGTGGTTGAATCCATCAATATGTGTTTTGGATATTGGGTTTGACAGTTAGCAACATTCTAGTACAGGCTAGTGCGTTTTACGGTCAAACAGGGTTCCGGAACATTCTACTGTATGTTACGGTCAAACAGGGTTCCAGAATATACTACAGTATTTTTCTGTCGAACAGGGTTCCGGAACATTCTACTGTATGTTACGGTCAAACAGGGTTCCAAAACCCTAAACTGTATTTTACTGTCAAACAGGTTTCCAGAATTTTCTGCTGTATTTTACTGTCAAACAGGGTTCCAGAATCTTGTACTGTTTTGGAGATCAGTAATGAGATAAACACAACTGAATTAATGAAAATGCACTCTGAATGTGGCACCTCATTGACCCCTATCAATATGAATATACATTCGGTCTATTGATATATGTATATGTATCCAATACATATATGAGTATAATGCTTAAATGGATGTCAGTGCCAAAACAATCCTTTGAAGGAAATGTATTAATGATGTGTATGGGTGTACTGCAACCATGGAATGGTGTGAGCACATTTTAAGTAACCAGTCAACAACAATATTTGGGAATGAATTAACAAGGGGGGAAAATGTATGCCTCAACATAAGTAACAGTAAATAACGTTGTTGTTGTATTTGGAGCTAAGACATTTTCTGGATGTACATTGGCATGTATTTATTTTGACAACTTATTTGTGACAAGTCAAAATTTGACAGCCTGATTTCCTCAGGGGAAGAAAAACAACATTGGATTGCTTAGCAGGAGACCTCAAGTTCATTAATGATAATACTTTCATATCCGAAAAACTGTCATGCCAGACTGTTGGGCACATGACATGGAGTACAAAGTGAGGTGTAAACTACAGAGTCAGACACGCAGGCTAGAACCACACTGATATAGCTACTGGGTGCATCACCGCTTGATGGACCAGTGGGCCGGGTGGAAATGTTTAGTCATTTACATATTAATTCGACCCGTTACAAAACAATCAATCCGCAGCTTGAAAGAGTGTTCCAACAGGACAATCTGTGTGAAAAAAGAAACATGTCAACTTTGATTTCCACTGGTGCTAAACGGTCATTTGAAAGAAGCTAGCATTTTACCCAGGAACGTTTCTAGGTTCCAGAAGGTTCCCGCTCCAGGGAAGGTTAAAGGGCAACCCGATATCAGCCTTTGCTGCATCTTTACGTGAAACAATGAAATATATGCCGTCAGCGGACCCACTTGGGCAGGGGAAGTGTTGCAGTCAAAGGTTTGGGCGTACTAATCCATTCAAGGCGCCACTTTGCCGAATGCCCCTCTGGACTCATGGGCGAGTAAGCATCGTTGAAGGGAGCGTCCGAGGTCTAGATTGTGCTTGAGATATTTCCCGTTCTTACTCCTCACGCTTCATTGGTGTCGTCAGATTAAGTTGCATGTAGTCGTTTACCACCTGGTTTTCTTACACATTGTCCAAATTGAACATCCTGGATCTTTGTGGTGTTTTATGGCATCCAGACAAATGTTTGTCCGCCATACAGCCTGGAAGGCAGAGAAATGTTACGTTGTATGTGGAAGAATGTGATTTCTGGCTCAGGGATTTATGTTTTGGGAAAGTGTTAGAAATTGTTTTTTTGTGTCTAGGCACTACTGGTTAAGATTAAGGTGAGGCTTTATTGCTAGGTTAAGTTGAGTCATAAAATTATTGAGGTTTAGGTTAGGGTTGGTATGGCTAGGTTGAGGGGAAGGGTTAGGTTCACGGCTAGGAAATAGGAACATGTATTTCTGGGTCAGGGTTTTGTCTCAGGTCCCGACAAGGCTAGAAAAACAAAAGTGCATAAGTATATAAATGGGTCAGAGTCTGTTGTTGTCGATGTTTGTCAGCAGGCTCCTTGGGTTTCTCTTCATCCCCAGTGATCGGCCATTACATAACACGGTAGGAGCAACTGGCACCTGAAGACAAATATCTGACAGACAAGTCATTACTGGGTTTTTCTTTGTTCTAAAGCTCAACAACTTTATCAGTTCACCACTACGTGGCCTCTAGTGGCCGTGCTTGGAACAACAAGGCCCACAGCTACAGAGAGAGGAAGAGGATGAGAGAAGACAAAAGAGGAAGCGAGAATGAGGAAGAAGGTAAATAAAAGAGAAGTAAGCTGCTGTCTAAAAGGTATGTCTTCTGTGCTTCAGAACTGACCAGGTTAGAGGGAATGTCTGTCATACATGCCTTCATCTGTCACCTGTTTCAGGGAAACTCAAGAGGAGGGTGGAAGAGGGGACACGTGTTTTAAGCAGTTGAGATAAAGCTAGTGTCATATCCAATTGCAATTATTTGATGAAATCGGGAGATTAAGTTGATTCTATATCTCTTGAATTTGAAATAAGCAGCCTTCTGCCAATTTTGAGCAAGCTCCAGTTGTTATATCTAGCACCTCCATATTGAAAGAGACTTGACTCTCAACTGAAAACTTCAATTGCAGAATAGTCCTAAAAAAAAAGCTTATCTTGTTAGAGTAAGCGCCAAATATAGTCAATGTAATCTCGAGTGCTGCGTCTGTGTGTGTGTGTGTTTTACAAAGCAAGATTACACATTATCAAAGTCATGGTAAGTTCCCATTGATGGCCTGCCACAGGGCTGTCCGGAGACCCAAAGCTTCCCAGCCTGGCATGACCACCGCCGGGAGGTAGGGGCCCGTGCGTGTGGGTGAGTGTGTATGCATGGCCGGTGGCGCGTCGGTGAAGCTCGGGGTATGTGATACGGTGATCTGCGTCAGGTGTGTAATGTGTGTGTGTGTGTATGAACCAGACCCCACCTGGACCGAGCCAGAACAAGGAGGGGACCGACAGGGAACCCGAAACACAAAGGGTGAACGAGACGAGACGCACGAACGCCATAACACCACCACGGCCCTATTGTTCAGTCTCCGCTTCATCTCTCCGCGTTGTCTCCAAATATTTGGACAAAGGCTCTGAATAACATACCGGTACTGAGAATATTGGGCTCTGTATATTGTTGAAAGGAACCTGTCCTTTTTCTTCAAAGCTCCTTTTCTTTGTTTTGTTTCTGGGTTTGTTTTTCCCCTGTATTTGAAATGTAGAACTAGGATTTTGTGCGTATCTTATTGTTCCAGGGGAGTTTGGTGTTTTTAGACAACAGAGTGCCCCATTGGCTCGTTTGTTTTCTATAGATCACGTGATTCATTGTGTTTCCAAGATGCTGGGATGAAACTGAAATGATGCAACAAAATAACAGCCACTGTATTATTTCCAATGTTCGCCCCATTCCTTCCTAGTGCACTACTGTACACATGTTGTGTGACACACCCATTTTAATGTAACTGGACTGTGGTGACTGTACATTCTGGCATCTCATTGGACGAGCTGAAGGTAAGCTAATAATTAACGAAAAAAACAATATAGGAAAAAAGCATTGCTGCTTTGTGAATTTCAACACTGCAAAGGTTGAGTCCGGACTCTAAGGGCCGGTTTTGCAGACACGGATTAAGCCGTTGAAAACTCAATTGAGCTGGTGGTTTTATTCCTAGCCTAGGCCGGATCTGTGTCTGCGAGACCGACCCATAACCTAGGGATCAATCCGAGCGCAACAGTGAGCGTGCGCAAAGTGTTGGAAGCCTGCGTCCTGGCTGCACTGGGGCGGGGGTACAGGGCGCATCCTCTCCCCTGGTTGGGCTGTTTGATGGCCTGTTCCAGGGGACCCCTGCATTGATTGTGCCCTGAGGGCAACCCTGCGGCACTGTCCTGTCGCCAGGGCGATGACTGACAGCACTAATGATGCGTGCTATCGCTGGTTAGACTCAACTGAAGCTACATCAATCGACCAGAGTGACGTCCAGAGAGTTTTTGATTTCATCTTCATCGTGGTGGTGGTGGTGGGGGGGTGGGGGTCCTCCTGGGAGACTGACGCAAGGCAGGGCCCCAGCTACCAGAATATTCCTCCATTTACCAAAAGTCAGTTTTCAGTGTAGGAGACGTACACACAGAAGAGACCCGAGGATGAGACCAGAATGAGGGAGGGGCTTGTGGTGAATTTTTCATAAGCTACAGATGAGACAGAAGGAGCTGAAAGGGACCTTGGGCCCCGTGGGAATAGGTTTTGGATGCAGTCCCGGAAATAGCAGCCATTGTACAGTATAACTGCCACAGTGCCAATTTGCTATGCAGCGTCTTCAAGTGAAGTTTTTGTTGTATCTTTTGCGGCTATCTCGTTGAAACTATACTTCAGCACCAAGACAAAAAGAAACATGATTCTTCTCAATTTCACTTTTAACCTTTAAAAAAAAGATTTGACTTGTATATGAAGGGTTAATGAAGTTTTTCACTCCCTCCCTCTCTCTTCTCTTTTTCAGATAGATGAAGTCAGATTGATCTCTCCATCTAACTCCCTCTTTTCCCCTCCATTCTGCGATAGATGGAGGGTTGATGAAGAACAGTGGAACCTCTGAAAGCTCGGTCCTCACTTTGTTCTATTATTCACCATCTCAGGAATCACAGCTCTCGCGAATCTCCGCGGGTGCCTCTGAATCACTGCGCACTCGCTCTGTTTACGGTTCGGCCCGATCCCTGCCCACTGGGGTATACAACAGTGGACCCATCAAAATTATATCAAAACCATTAATTCCAGCTCCGTCATTGTTACAGGTGCGTTCGCGGACGTGCTGCAGCACTCTATCTTTCTTATTCATGCACGTGACGGCCGTCTCACGACCTCCAGATGCACCTTAAATGGCTTGTCTCTGAAGACGACACTTTTGGGAACGTAGGTGAACAACAGATTTTCACCCGAACGATGTAAATGTCACCCTCTCCCCCGCTCCAACAAAATCATATGGTGCATCGTAATGCTCATTTGTAGCAGCATTAATAGTTATTTGAGAGATAAAAGCAAACATGTTTGGTTTTAGTTTTATTTTTTTGTTTTTATTTTTGAAATTCCCCAAAGGCGTTTATGAGCACTTTGGTAATAAGGACCAGAGAAGGATTTAGCAGAAGACGGAGTCGGCATATGCTTTGATCTGCTCTTAGATTAAGGAAAGTCTACAGCGATGTCTACAGAAATATATACTGCATATACACTGATCACAACTCAACTGTCTCTCTCTCTCTGTGGGTCCTCGCTCTATGGTCCCACGCGCGTAAAGCATGAAAGAACGTCTGCGCCGTGTTTGCGCTCCATGGTAGCTGGAGACCAATCCGGACCTTGTTGACTACTTCTGATCAACCAATCCCCGGAGAAAAGACAAACCGGAGATGGCCTTGTGGGAGAGATCTTTTTCTAACCACAGAAATGTACCCCGACAGAACTAACTAAACTTTAAGAGATGCTACAGCTCGGAGCTTCCATGTGCAATGTATTTATGAACTAGTCAAAGCTCAGAGGAGCAAAACTGTATAAACTCTGCCATACCAATGTTTTTTAGATTCTGTGAAGACCTGTTGTGAGGCGCTACTGTACAGTATGATGGGATAAAAACATATGTTTTATTCTTTCACATTTCTAATTTCTCCCAAAAATGTTTACAGGAAAGCTACTTCACCCATTCCTACCAAGGCGGTTCCCACTGCATGTTTGTTTGGAAGTTTAATCTTGGTTCCAAATCCCTTTAATCTTGGTTCCAAAACTACACTTACAAAATCGAAATATTATTACAGATATGAGGCCAACACTTTATTTGTTTGAGGTGATATGATTGACCAAAGCAAGGTGCTTTAGATCATTATTCTGTCTGACTGGACAGGACTGGACTGGACTGCCTTATTCTGCTTTGTCTGACTCGACAATATTCTGCCTTATTCTGCTTGTCTGATTGGACATTATTCTGCCTTGTTTGACTGGACATTAGTCTGCCTTGTCTGACTGGACATTATTCTGCCTTGTCTGACTGGACATTATTCTGCCTTGTCTGGCTGGACATTATTCTGCCTTATTCTGCCTTGTCTGACTGGACATTATTCTGCCTTATTTGGCCTTGTCTGACTGGACAGTATTCTGCCTTGTCTGACTGGACATTATTCTGCCTTGTCTGACTGGACAGTATTCTGCCTTGTCTGACTGGACAGTATTCTGC
>JACXGK010002839.1:32909-50564 GCA_016801125.1 Novumbra hubbsi
ACAGTATTCTGCCTTATTCTGCCTTGTCTGACTGGACAGTATTCTGCCTTATTCTGCCTTGTCTGACTGGACAGTATTCTGCCTTATTCTACCTTGTCTGACTGGACAGTATTCTGCATTATTCTGCCTTGTCTGACTGGACAGTATTCTGCCTTATTCTGCCTTGTCTGACTGGAAAGTATTCTGCCTTGTCTGACTGGAAAGTATTCTGCCTTATTCTGCCTTGTCTGACTGGACAGTATTCTGCCTTGTCTGACTGGAAAGTATTCTGCCTTATTCTGCCATGTCTGACTGGAAAGTATTCTGCCTTATTCTGCCTTATTCTGCCTTGTCTGACTGGACAGTATTCTGCCTTATTCTGCCTTGTCTGACTGGAAAGTATTCTGCCTTATTCTGCCTTATTCTGCCTTGTCTGACTGGACAGTATTCTGCCTTATTCTGCCTTGTCTGACTGGACAGTATTCTGCCTTATTCTACCTTGTCTGACTGGACAGTATTCTGCCACTTGCTGCACTGGCTGGCAGTAAGTGATACTCCACAGATTCACCCAATTCTGTGCAATTTGTATTTGTTTAGGGTGTTAATGAAAGGTTGCATTAATAATTCAGCATAAACAAAGCATGTCATTCAAAAATAACTGCAGCACAGTTAACCAATTAGAAAAGGAATAGGTGGAAGAGATTCTGGTCTATTACTGGCCTCTAGTGGATAGCTCTGGTATTGTATAAAATGGGCAATAGATCTTTTGTTGTAGGGTACATCAAGGACATGTATTCTGCTATAACAGGGGTATTCAACTGTTACCCTACAAGGTCTGGAGCCTGCTGGTTTTCTGTTCTACCTCATCATTAATGTCACCCACCTCGGTTTAAACTAGTACCTGGTTAGAGGGGAACAATGAAAAAATAAAGCAGAACTGTTCTCGAGTTCCAGAGTTGAGCTTAAAGCTATAGGGCAGGCCTAGGGCACAATCAGTCAGCTTTATGTGGGTCCAGAGATAGCGTATTCTGCTAGACGGCCATAGTCAACCAGCTTCTGATTAAATCAACCCTTCTGTGACATCCAAAACTACAGACTTGTAACCCATGTGTCTTTCCCTTTCAAAATACCTGAGACAGTTGTCTTCGACCAGAACCATTTATGGCTTCAGGACGGGTCACCTAACTGAGACTGCTGTCCTGTTTGTCAAAGAGGTTACACTGACCACAAAATCCAGCCTCTGCATGCGACACTGAACTAAGACGTCTGCTGTTCAGTTCACAACTCCACAGCGCCCCCCTCCCACGACAGCACCCGGGTGACTCGCGTTTTCATGCTTTACAGAATTGCCAGAGTTCCAAGCCTACCTCACACAGGGAGCGGCGTGTGTTCTAATGAAGACACTTGTCATCCCATGTCTGGAATACTGAAACTAATTGTTGGTAGGGATTCACGCATGTGCCGTCAAACCTTTACAACTTAACCAGAACGCCGTACGCCTGGGGTTCCACGTACCCTACTTCTCCCACGTCAGTCTACATCTGTAACAAAGCTTCCTGCCACCTGTGGTTACCTGATTCATCCACACAGGAGGGCAGCTGACACTTAGCCTAGCCAAAACCCACCTCTGCTGACGGGGACATTGAGTAAGGTTTAATTACTTTTATTGAGTTGTGTTGTTGTCTGGAACTTAGAATAGTTCCACTGTCAGCTTCTCTGTCTGTTCACTTTTATGTTTTTTGTTTATTATTTGTATGGTCTTTATTGCGTCACTGACCTTTGCCGATAACAAATGTATTGTTTAAATGCTTACTACTAAACTGTGCAATTGTTTCGACTAGATCTTTTCACCTATAACCACTTTCATTAAGTCGCTCTGGGTTAGAGCGTCTATTAAATTAAGAACATGTAAAATCTTAAAATGAACTAACTGCCAGTTGATCTGAATAAGAGAAGCTACATTACTAATATGCAAAATGTGCCTTAACACTTTTTCAGCAACGACCTAGCATACCTCCTTCACTCCAGTCCCAACTAAACAAAAGTGCACAAGACAAAAGAGATAAAACAACACAAAATCCTTGGCTTCCTTCCGCCACCCCTTCAAGTTCATAATCTACCCACCCTAGCTCAATTAACAGATGCTAGTCTGCAGCATTACACACAAACACACACACACACACACTCTCCCTGCCTTTGCGTGGTGTGAATTATTTAGCTGTGAATTATTAATAAATAATAACAAAGGGCTCGGGGGAGACGCGGCCGGTCAATTAGGCGAGGAGCAGAGTGAGCGCGAGCAGCGGGGGGCGCAGCGCATTAGGAGCAGAGCGTTGGGATCTTCAGCCCTGATCTGTGCGGCGCCTCTGCACGCCTCATCATTACCACCGCCGCCCGTCAGACACAATTACCTCTGCCGCGCTCCCTCTCTCCGTCGGTTTCTCTCAGCCGCCCCCGACTTCAAACAAAAGCTCGTCCCATGATCTCATAGCTCTATCGTGGCTGGCACTGACGCCTTGGCCCTGACATCTCTCCATTTTCTACTCCTCCTTTTCCAGAATCTTTTTTTCTATGCGGCTCCCCCACTGCCGATTGATTTGGTCTCTCTCTCTCTCTCAGACTAATTAATAAGAATTTGACTTATCATAGCTCCTCTATGATATTCCACCAGGCTTTGATGTTCTACCTCAGTCAGTTGCCAGATAGAGTGTAATTAGACATTTGTGTGCGTGTGTTTTTGCTTTCAAATACATTTGCATGTTTGGCGCGCGCACGCATACGACTGATTTCAACCTTTTGCTGTGAACCCTCTCGTTTTAATTGCATGTTTGCTATGAAGTCACAACAGTAATGATATTTCACCATCTCTTTTAAATGTATTAATTCTACACTGAACTACGTTGTTTAATTAGTTTTGTCAAAGATATCAAAACTAAAACAAATTAACCTCTTTAATGACCCTGTTACTAGTGTGGTGACAAGAAAAATAAGTTCATCATTACTTCCGTACCTTAATACCCAGTTCTCACAAGACATTCGACAAAGATTTCTCACAAGTCAGTTGCGAGCAATGAGCAAAGGCGACCACTAGATGGCGCTAAACCTACATTTGTAAGTAGCTTTATAAATTCAGATATTATACTGTGGTGATGCACGTAAATGTCCACAAGAGGTTGCTGTAGGTTTACATGTTGACATGCTTAAACTTCAAAACAAAATTATCTCTAAGGTATTAATTTCATCTTATGTGTAGTACTAATTAAATAGTTTTGTAAAACTTTTATTATGAATCTGTGGTTTGGCCATTATTACAACCTCATGTGCAAAAAAGTTGTGCCAGAGACCCCACATAAAATGCATATAAAAACGGAATAATTTATCCCTAGATTGAATAGAAAATAGTGCAAGGACAACCTATCAAATGTTGAAACTGAGAAATGTTATTGTTTTCGGAAAACAATACAAACAATACTCTGTAAGTGTTTGGGAACTGACTAGAACAATTTCTGTTGTTTTGAAAGTGACCGGTTTCCCATTATTGCTTGCTATGGGATTTCACCTGCTCAACAATTTGTGGTCTCCTTTGTCGTATTTTCTATTAGTTATTGTCCCAAATCTTTTCATGGGTCTGGACAGGTCTGGACTTCAGCCATGCTGTTGTAATATGTGCACAATGTTATTTGGCATTGTCTTGCTGATATATGCAAGGCCTTCCCTGAAAAAGTCATTGTATGGATGGCAGCATATGTTGCTCCAAAACCTGACAATATTTTTTAGCATTAATGGGGTCTTCACAGATGTGCAAGTCAACCATGCCATGTGCACTAATGCACCCCCATACCATCACAAATGCTGTCTTTGGAACTGTGTGCTCATAAGAAGCAAGGTGGTCTCTCTCCTCTTTAGTCTGGAGAATTCTGCATCCATGATTCCCAAGAAATATTCAAAATGTTCATTTGTCAGACCACAAGACAGTTTTCCACTTGGCCACAGTGCATCTTAAATGAGATTGGGCCCAAAGAAGGCAGCTGCGTTTATATCTTGTTCTTTCTTTACATGGTAGAGTTTTACATTTTTGTGGATGTGACATACTGTGTTCACAAACGATGGTTTTTATGTGTTCCCATGCCGTGATTTCCACTACGTAATTGTGTCTGTTTTTAATGCAGTGCAGCCTGAGGGCCGGAAGATCACTGCCATCCAATATTGGTCTACATCAGGGGTGGGCAAATATTTTGGCTCGGATTTTGAAATGAAATGGAGGGCCACATTTGTTTTTGTAATTTGTTAATCATAATTGATTTGGATGCCAGAAAAGGGCAAAAGTTAAAACATACATTACATATGTACAGTAGATCCCATATAAGGTGTAAATAGTTAAAATTCTGACTCAGATGTATAACAATGGGCTGGTAAGTTTTTTTTTTTATTCCCCCCAAAATAATGTTATTACATTCTGTGGGCCGGATGGGACAGCCACGCGGGCCACATTTGGCCCTCGGGCCGCAGTTAGCCCACCCCTGGTCTACATGATGCACTTGTAGCACCTGCTTGAGGCAGGGTTTTTTTTTTACCAGAAAATAATGCAAAACCTTTTAACAGGTGCTATGGACAGCATTCAACTAGTTATGTGACTTCTAAAGGCAGCTGGTTGTGCCAAAACTCACGCAGGTGTGTCAATGCAAAGAGGTTAAAATGTTATGCAATCAGTAATTGTCTGTTTTATATTGACAATTCATTTTGAGATTTTATTACTAGTTTCTGTGTTGATAGGTGGCAAGAATGCCTAAATAAATCCATTTAGATTTAATGTAGTAAAGATTTCAGATGGCTGACAGTGTTTAGTAACTTAAATACATGTTGGTCTGGTTTGGGTTTTAATACTTAACGTGACATGTCACAAACTGCACCATATTCCCAATGTAGGGAACTGTATTTTAACTGCAGGATTGTAGTAGCAGCGTAGTATTTAAGGGCATAGGGTGATATTTGGGCAAGGTTATCACTGAGGGTTAAAGGCCGGAAACGGCTATTAAAATTGAATCTAAAATCCCTCGTCTGGCTCCATCACGTCCAGGCAGACAGCATGTGATAAGAATTTGAACGTTGTTTTAAAGAATTCGGAAGATAAACTATGTATTACCGTTGACCAACAGGTGGTGTAATTTAATAACCCTTCTGGAATGGTTTTGGTCGATATGCCGAGATGGGAAGCAGACTGATAGAGTAGATTATTGTGTAGCTTCAGGAATTAGATATCGACTGTTTATCTCATTACCCTCTGTTCGGCAGTCTTCCCTCATGAGTGATGTTAACTTCTAACCGTTAACCCAGTGGGTCCGTTCAGATGGAGTGGATGGAGGTGTGGTGAGGAAGGTGTAGTGAGGAAGATGATTAGGCCCAGGGGAAAGTTTCCTACAAGACACAGATTACACACAGATAATGATTAACCACTGATAGTTCATGTCCAGGTGACCTTCTAGGAGACAAACATATTCCCTGTGTTTAGTCTAATAGGAGTTCTGTCCATGCCATGAGATGTCGTGTTCAAGATGTATTTTTTTTGCCACTTTCTGATCATTTCCACTTTCCAATCTGACAGACAAGCCTACACATCTGGAGTTGTTTCTGACCATTCACTGCTGTTGTAGTACTGAATGTTATGAGTTTTGCATTCTGACCGGCTGGTCCTGCGTTAACATTTCAGTCATGTTTCAGTCATTCCACAGATGTAATTCGCCATGGCATCAAGTGTTGTGGGCCCTGAAGGTCAGCGCCTGCTGCCTAATAAATGACACAACACACTGTGATGTTAAAATATTCATGAAGCGCCTGCAGAATCTCCGGATCGATAGCGTGAGCTGCTAGCTCAATGCTCAATGCTGCTAGCTCAATGCTCAATGCTGCTAGCTCCGGATCGATAGCGTGAGCTGCTAGCTCAATGCTCAATGCTGCTAGCTCCGGATCGATAGCGTGAGCTGCTAGCTCAATGCTAGCGACAGATTGGCATTTTGTGCCACCGACTCAATAGACGTTGGATGGATGGCCTGTTCAGTAGCAGGGAACGAGGCCCTGTTAAGATATACTCTGACATTGACCACTACTGCACCATGTCATTGATTCTTGTTCAGGCCTCCCACTGCTGTCAACATCTAGTCACTGAAAGGTTATACGAATTGTGGATGTACTGTAGATAGAACAGGGAAAACACAAAGGACATTATTCTTGAAAACCTGTTTAATGCCCTGTGGAATTTGTTTTTTCCTCTTTCTGTCTCTCTCCCTCTCTTTCTCCCTCTAAGTCGCACTCTCTGTCATCCTCTCATTCACACATGTACCTGTACACACAGTTGGGCAGATCACTTGACAATCAGTCTACTACTGAGTACAGAAGCATTGGCACTGATGTATTCAGCACCATCGTCTTTACAATTATGCAAAAGGAGTAACACAGCAAATTTGTTATAGACATATGAAAGCAAATAGAAAATAGTAAACCAGAGAGCATCGAGTTAGGCACATAAGCCTTGTGGAAAAACTAATGAATAATGGTTTTCGATCCCCTAACCCTAAACTGAACCTTAAAAAAATGCTATGCTAAAACTTAGCCTAAACCTAACTCCATACCTAACAGCAAACCCAATTGTGAGTTTTACCCAAAACATAACCTCGAAACAGGAAATATGCTGTATCCATGTGGGGACCTGACAAAAAAATGTAATAGATAGAAATTGCCAAAACAAGAATCACCGAGACACACTTGTTTTTTTAAATAGGATAGCATATATGATCAGTGGGTTTTAAATATAAAAATATGAAATGTACTAGACCTAGATTAGGAACATAGAATAATAATTAATGTAACCTGTGCTAGAAGCCTCTATAGAACAGAGGAATTCCAGCAAATCCAGCAAATCCACTTTCCTGAAAAGTGAAATCCACTTTCCTGAAAAGTGAAATCCACTTTCCTGAAAAGTGAAATCCACTTTCCTGAAAAGTGAAATCCACTTTCCTGGGTCCACTCTTTCCTGCAGGACAATTATTGTTGAATCCTTTATGTGGTCCTTCAGTAAATAAATCCTGCAGGAATCATGTAAATAAAAATATCCTTCACTACAGCAAAATGTCCCGTTAACCCTGCTAACCATTTTCTTCCTCATCTCAAAGATAATAACAATAGACATGCTTTTAAAATAACAGACAGAAAGCAGTATACATTAGATTGCATGGCAATTTTTTCCCCCAATGCAGCGTCATTTGATTGTCCGTTTAAACTCCAGCACTGAATAAAAGATGATACCTAGGAAATATGTTTTAGCAGCCTCTGGCACTGGCCAGGATGAGGTGCCATCTAGGCTTTGTGCAATTCAGTTTTTAGTATTTGTGTATTTTTGTTAGTAATAGGGTATGTATACACCCAATTTGCTATATATTTTTATATTTGGGGGAGCGCTGACACAAGCTAGAACCCGTACTGGCCAAGCACATCCAAACCCTTGCTGTTTCAACCGTCCACCAATAGGAACAGGATGAAGTCTGGCAGGCGGGCGCGCCCTCCCTTTGGTCATTACAGATTGCACACGAAGGAAATTGAACGTTGCTCTCTGTCGGATTGTGCCAACTACCAAAATCTTACCGTCTCATCATCCCTGGGTTTGTTTACACGGAAAACAAGCGGGTTTTGATTGGAATACGATACGAAGATCCTGTTCGTACATTACTTTTCTACAAGAACAATCCACTGCACATTATGCCAAACCGTATGGAGTAATTCGGCGACGATGGCTTCTTTGCGAATGGTCGCCAAACTCCGGGCTGGAGTTTTTGCCCATAGAACAATCCGGTCCCCAATTACATTGGTGCAGAAGGTAAAGTGAAACTACTTTGTTTATCGTAAAGATAGTGCAAGTGTTATTTTGTTGCAATACTTTCTACATGGGACGGCCGAGTTCTTTTAATGTGAATATCCGATCTAACTCTGGATCCCTGAAGTTAGATTAATGTACTGTGGATAGCGAAACAGAGTTAGTGCACATTCACTCATGTTTTGTCCCTTTACTTACCACGTTTATGATGTATAACAGATCGGTAATTTCTACTTTACACGTGTTAAACAAGTACTCAGTTTGGCAAACAAGATGTAGATTTCTAGTTAACTTTGAACTGGTGAAATTGTTACAGTCAAGTCTAAATAATTACGCCCGGAAGTTCCAGAACATTAAACCCGCTTTGTGTACAGTTTAATTCTGTACAATGATTCATTTTAGAGATACTACCATAGGTTTCCAAAAAAACAGTTTTTGTCATTTCCTCAACTTGCACGGCTTGATTGGCGAGCTGATGCTGCAGGGCCATGTTCAGCAGCAAAACGTTATAAATTCCATACGTAAAGTAGAAATGCTCTCTGGGGCCATGTTCAGCGGCAAAACGTTACAAGTTCCATGCGTAGAGTAGACATGCTTCTATATTCGACATATCCGGAAAGGCACGGTTATTCTATCATGAAGACAGTGATTACAACATGGTATATCCATTTGTACCTAGCCACATGGCTAGACCATGTTGTAAACTCTCGATTTCATCCCACGTGGGGCCTTTTACCTTTGCCTTCTCTGGTACATTCTATTGTGGATCCTATGCCTTATAAAAAATAAAGGCACAGTGCTGTAATAACTCAGTCTGATTTATAGAATTATTCTAACTAGAATGTCAAAAGCACCAAGAGTTATGGCACGACCGCATCTAATGATTCATGTGCATTTTACAGCCTCTATACCTACTGTAGACGAGGAGGCACTAATGAAATTCATCTGGAGTTAATGAAATGGAAGTGTGAATTATGCCAAACCTCATCCATGTGTGAGATTAAAATAAGCATCATGAGCTACTCAACAAACACTGTGTTTGAGAGGATTAATAGACACGTGTGTGTGTTTCACTGAAGTAGTGTGGACCTTTTCAAGTCCCCAATAGCAAAAAATGTATATCTAGATCAGGGATTAGGTTTAGACAAGCATTTACAGTTGGGTTGATGGTAAGGTTACTATTAGGGTTAGGAATATATTGTATTTTAACTGGCATTTGTTTCCCCTAATGCCCGTTTTCCTACCTGCCAGTGGATGTTTATCGTTTCAGTAATTCAGCAGGTGTAACAACCAGTTCTCAGTGAAAAAGATTTAAGTTAGGTCAGTACTATTAAAGAAAGGGCACAATTTCTTTTTAGTTTTGGGATGGCAGGGGATAGGCTCTGCCTGGAGGTAGGATGTCCTTGCTACTCTGGAGGCAATCCCCATGTTCTTGGAAGTTGATTTGCATTTCCGATAGAAGCCAGTGGTGTGTGGAGATGCTAGCTAATATTGGTGAACCCCGGGCCTGCTAGAGTTCTCTGAAAACCTGCCTGAGTCCGTGACACATGCAGAGCCAAACTAGCGGGGAGTAGCCCAAGTCCCGGCAGGATGGGTCAAGTCTGAACACGTGCCACGTCCTGTGTGAGGGACCGTTGTACTCTACAGATGTTTTGAAGCATGAACTGGCAGGGGCGAACCAATGAACCAAACGACAGGATGTTGTTCAGGGTCAAGGCCAGGTTCTCTGCGCTCCGCGGTCTACCCCAGTGATGAGGTGTGGGTGTTTGGGTGGCTGTGGGTGTTTGTGTGGGATGGTGGCTGTAGCAGAGGGTTGTCTATTCGTCCTGGTTTGTTGTTAAATGGACACTGTGTTTAATCCTGCTGCTTAACGTTTACAAGAGTGAATGTAAACAGTAACACGACTAGTCTCCTCCCCATCTTCCCTCACCGACCGGAGGAGTGTTGGCTGGTTTATGGGAGAGTGGGTGGGTTGCTCTGAGTGTCTAAAGGCCGTTTGAGGAGAATAAATGTCTAGACAAAATGATAGCCGGACCGGTAGATTAAAATAAGGATAATCTCCGGCACTCTATACAATTAACTTGAAACATTCACTTGAAACATTCACTGCAGATGACGTCTGGGGATTTCTGCTTGTATAAATGGTACCCGTACAGTAAAACCGTAAGTATGTCCCCTTCATTCTTTCCCGGCCTGTTTAGTTGTCTAATTGTATAATAGTCCCTGAACGCGCCTTATTTAGGGCATCAGGCCCACGTGTGCTGCCGCGACCCTTTCTGCCATCTGACCAATCCCCCCTCACACAGTGTCATCACTCCCAAACAGACAATGTTTATTGGTAGTCGTGCCCTAAGGGATGAGTACTTGTGCCCCAGTTATCCTCACACGGTGTGAGATTCCGGAGGTATTGTCGTAATCACCACTCTCCATTAAACAATCACTTTGGGCCCCAACCCATAGTAGGGCCCCTGGGACTGTCTCTTCTCTGAAGATCATGGGCAGCAGAACGTTTACGTTAGTGACATCACTGTATAAATTGCCCCAAATAATAACAATATAAAATGGGTGGTTTGGAGAGGGTGAGGAAGGGTGAGAGTGAGGAAGGGTGAGCCCGAGGGAGAGGGTGAGGAAGGGTGAGCCCGAGGGAGAGGGTGAGGAAGATTGAGCCCGAGGGAGAGGGTGAGGGTGAGGAAGGGTGAGCCCGAGGGAGAGGGTGAGGAAGGGTGAGCCCGAGGGTGAGGAAGGGTGAGGGTGAGGAAGGGTGAGCCCGAAGGGTGAGGGTGAGGAAGGGTGAGCCCGAAGGGAGAGCCCGAGGGAGAGGGTGAGCCCGAGGGAGAGGGTGAGCCCGAGGGAGAGGGTGAGGAAGGGTGAGGAAGGGTGAGCCAGAAGGGAGGGAGAAGGAAGGGTGAGGGTGGGTGAGGGAGTGGGTAAAATAGGGTGAGCCCGAGGGAGAAGGTAAGGAAGTGGGAGGGTAAGGGAGGGTGAGGGAGAGGGTAAGGTAGGGAGAGGGTAGGGAAGCGGGAGGGTAAGGGAAGGTGAGGGAGAGGGTAAGGAAGCGGGAGGGTAAGGAAGGGAGAGGGTAAGGGAGGCTGAGGGGGAGGCTGATGGTGAGGGTTATCTGTCTGTGTGAATCTCCCAATGGGATGTCAGTTTGCAGCGTCCTGGTACTTGACCCCTGCAGGGGTTTCTCCTGTACCACCATTAACTAACTACTGCGGTCATTTTCCCCTGTTTAGGGGACGGTGGATATTTAAATACCCCCACGTGGTCTCTGCAGCACCCACACTCCCTGTCAGCCACAGTGGAAGGGGAGGACGATTGGTTTTCAAAGTCACACGTCTGACTAACATCACAGAGCATCTGGTTTGGGTGATACTGTGTTGCGAGGAGGAGGGGGGGGCAACAACACTGATAGAAACGTCATCATCCGGTTGTCATGGTGAATGCATCGTCACCACCCCAACCGACACACATAAACACACACACCTAAGATCGGTCTGCCCCTGACAGGGCGCAGAGACCGCTTTTGTCCATCTACACCACTGATTGGAGGGAATTACAGGAGTCTCTCCTCCAATGCCTAGACCCTGAAGGGCTGCCCTCTATCAAGGTTATATGGGGAACCGCACCATACAGAATCCCCCCAGTTCACACCCACTGAACACAATGCCTAACGAGCTTGTGCTTGGCCTAAGAATGGCCAGAGTTAGAGTCAAAATCATGATGTATGTTTTAAAGAATTCTGAAGATAAATTCTTGGTATGGAAATTAAGATACCCCATAGAGATGCGTTGTTTCACGTGATGCTTCAATTGCAATTATTAGCACTTCTGCATTGAGTGTTTGTCAACGTCAACCCCTCTGGTTATTTATGACTCGTGAGTCATTGTGGCGTGCATGATTCCAGACTCTCAAGGCGGTTTTCCATCTGACATTGTGAAAGGAGAGAGCCTTTAGTTCAAGCCAGATAAGCAGACAGCTCCCATGTGGCCCAGTTGGTTGAGCATGGCGGTTGAAATCCCATCTTTGGGGGTTCAAACATTTATATAATGTAAATATATCTGTGTGTTTCTCTTCCTCTCAGTGTCTCTGTCATCTCAGAGTGTTTGCATATTGCTGTCACTGCAGGCCCATATTTCTGTTTCATGAACAGAGTCTATTGTTTTTTCCAAGGCAATGGGAGAATGTGGTTTGGGGGGGGAAACTTGTTGAATCCCTTTTTAGCCAAAATGGAAACGGCAGAGGATGATTGAGAACACATTGTCATTCACGGCAACAACCTGGGAGCAATTAGGGACTCCTGTTCTGATCAGGTGAGGAACAACCAATGAACTACTGACTAAGGTTGGCCAACACATTAAGCAGTGAAGATGGTTTTATTTGTCAAAACAATAAATGACACTTTCATGTTTTACTTTATTATACAACATGACATACAACCGTTGTTTTAACTGCCAGAAACAGGCATAAAGAATGCATATCTTCTGTTATATTTACAATGTCATGCAATTTCTGCAACTCTTTATGTTGGGCAATGTGCCTGGACACTATTCCAATGTTCAGTACGATGTTATTGTTTTGTTCACTTCTGCACCACTAACCACAATCACTTAGGCCGGTACATGGCTTGGAGAACTAAGGCCATTGACAAACGGCTTCCTAAACAGCGCCCAAGTAACAAAACATCCTTTGGGAACAGAAGCCAGAAAACCAACTGGGCCTGATTCATCCCAACCTGGCCTTCACCATCCAGAGGAAACTAATTCAATAAATGCCCCTGTCAGCCGTATTCCCATTGGGCCACTGCTTTATTAAAGGCCCAGCCTGCATCCCAAATGGCCCGCTCACTCATTTAGGGCACTACTTAGGGTCAAAGGTAGGACACCATATGGGGAATAGGTTGTGATTTAGAGCGCAGAATGGGCGAACAGAAGGAGCGTAGTCAGACCCCACTGAAGCGCCGGCAGCATCTAGTGTGTGTGAAGAGACTTCTGCACTGATACCTACAGCCTCAGGTGGGATGTGACATCCGCATTTTATAGGATTTTAGGGCTGAGGGATTGCTGGGATTTTGTAGATGAGATGCGCATTTACCTCAAGACAAATGGTGTGAAAGATCTGTACCTCAGGGAATTGGCAGAAACATTTGTTAGAGAGAGCATTTTGAACACTGGTTACGCCCACAGTAAAGTTGAGATCCATTCTTTATAGCCTGTGTTAGTGGAGTTTAACCACCTCATCAAAGGTGTCAAAACTGTCACCCAGTAGAAGAGAATGTTCTCTAGTCCCAACTGTCAGACTCTTTTGACAGTTAGTTGGATGGTTTGTTGGTGGTCCGGCTGCATCACGTCTTGTGTTTCTTTTGTTCAGCTACAATCTGCCTCGTGTCCTGTCTGTCAGGTGGTTAGCTAGTGTCCTGCCTTGTGTCCTGTCTGTCAGTTGGTTAGCTAGTGTCCTGCCTCGTGTCCTGTCTGTCAGGTGGTTAGCTAGTGTCCTGCCTCGTGTCCTGTCTGTCAGTTGGTTAGCTAGTTTCCTGCCTTGTGTCCTGTCTGTCAGTTGGTTAGCTAGTGTGCTGCCTCGTGTCCTGTCTGTCAGTTGGTTAGCTAGTGTCCTGCCTCGTGTCCTGTCAGTCGGTTAGCTAGTGTCCTGCCTTGTGTCCTGTCTGTCAGTTGGTTAGCTAGTGTCCTGCCTCGTGTCCTGTCAGTCGGTTAGCTAGTGTCCTGCTTGGCCTGAGTCATTATAATCTTGTTATGGTCCAGAGGAAATGGTCTCATCAGTCATTACTGTGTTCCTGGTGGTAGAGATGACCAGCCTTGGTCTCTAGTCTCCTACTCTATTACATTATAGAAATAGACTGAGATCCAGAGGGGGCAGGATGCTTTTAAAACAACAGGTGGAAAGAGGTCCTTAGGGTCTTTGGGGGTTTTAAATTGAGAGTCCATTAGCTGTTCCCAAGGAGGCATACACACACACACACAACTACACACACACAAACTTGTATGTATTTATGACAATGGTATAATTTACCCAGTATTCAGACCCTTTGGCCAGAAACCTGGTTGCCTCTGACAAGAAGATTAAAAGTCCAGAAGTGGATGTGAAGTCCCTGACCCTGCGCTCACACTGAAATATAACTTTAAACATGTTGGTTGAACCTACAGCTTATATTGGCCAAAGAATTCACCCACTGCTACCGTGAAGACATGCTGCTTGGCCGGTAGCTCTCCCCAGAGGAGCCTGGTCCTGTAAATAAACATGAAGCAACACAGCAGCTGACACTGACCAACCACCATAGTGTTAACACAAATAAAATGCTATTTATTATGCACGTTATTGTGTTATTTGTTATATTATAGGCTACTATGACTAGCAGTGTTTACCTACCACTTAAGAAATATAGAAAACAAGTACAATCATAAAGGTGACACTTCTGTTATGTGTAGATAATAGATTATTTCAATGACGCCTATCAATAATGTGCCTATGATGAATAACCCAATGCTGACACACTGCTGTATCCTAACTGCACCTAATCACATCCAACTAGTCGAGAGTTTGGTGGATAGCTGGGAAGCCGTGAGACCTGTCAGCTCTTCTCCATCCAGACGATTGGCCAAACGTCAACTGTCTGAATCCAGACTCCGGTAACGGCTGCAGAAAAGATCTGGGGAGTTAAACGGATGATGTGTGAAACGTCAAGCAGCCGCAGGGCACTAATTAATAATGCATTACAGTCATTCTACGAGTGCTGACCTGGGACCAGCCCCTGACCACGTAAACGTATTAATTAGGCTCCGGAATTGACAAACTGACGATCTGCTTTACTTCGCTGAACTTGTGTCTGTCTTATAGAGCATGTCAGTCGCTAGTGGACGTTTACTTAAGTAGATAAAAGAAAGTGGATTCTATTACCGAGGAGTCATAAAGTCAGGCGTGGCTGTTAGGAACGGAATGGTTTCCTGCCAGACATTGTGAACCACGCTGCGATATTGCAGATACATTTAGAATTTGTCCCGAAAGCAGTGACGCTGAAGATCTTTGGAGCGCGGGCAAAACTCGTTTGACAGATCGTCCTGCGATATGTGTTTTTCACGCTATGCGCCAGTCTGCTGCGCTACCCACTGTCCGACAGTTAGAATACGCCTCCTATTACTCAAGGAAGGAAGCCTACATGCGAGATAAGTGCTTGTCATCTTCTGCCTGTCATTGTCTTCGTGACGGACAGGCCACCGGGAACCCAATATGTAGTTACATATCCTATTTTTTTTTTAACTTTGTGTTAGGTAACGTATTCTCCCGGTCTATCCCGGTCACATATCTTACACCCACCTAGCTTCCCGAATTCCCGTACTGCTGATACACTCTGAATTTCAACTAAGACTTCCAGCGTGCGGCAGGCCTCCAGATACTGCAGAGTCTTGTGCTGGGAACAGTTAACTGGTCCTTACGGGGGTGTGTGTGTGTGTGAATGCGATTTGTCCCAGTGTGGTTGTGTATGAAATAATTCTGACCAATATATAATCTGTCGGTATTAGCATTTTAACTGTGCATGCACCAGACCAGTTGTCTTGGTAGATTTCCCTCTGTGTCTCCTGAAGCGTGCAGAACCCTGTGGACCCATGTCGAGGGTTGGCCTCATCCAACCGCCTGACAAGCCCTTCACATTGGCTCCTCTCCCCTGCAGGCTCCTCTCTTCCTGCCTTTACACATTTCCTCTTGTTTGTGTTTCTGCTCCCTCTACATTTTTTCTCTCGCCCTACCTTTCTCTCTCCCTCTTTCTACCTGTCCCCCTCTCTCTCTCTCCCCCTTTTATTCCACCTCTCTCCCTCTGTCACTCCCTCTCCCTTTCCTCCCGTCTGTCTAAGCTTCTTTCTCGTTCTCGTCTCCCTCTGTAACTCTCCTCCTCTGCCTTCATTACTCCTCTTCTCAGTGTCTCCCTCCTCCTCCCACTCACCCCTTCTGTCCTCTTCCCCATCACTCTCCCATCCCCTCGCTGCTTATGGGTGGGGGATGTTGTAGAAGGGACGAGGCGTGACAAATGCCTGGATCTAGATCACGTTCATGATGGAGTGCAGCTGGAGTTCAGTCATGAGCCAGTAACCTGGTTTCTCCGTCCCAGCATCCCTGTGTTGTTTCCCCGTCCCCAGGAAGCGTTCATAACGCGTTCCACGGCCCCCCGTCAACCTGACCCATCCACTTTCCCCTGGCCATTGGTCAGGCACGGCCATTGGTTGTTTGGAGCTCAACTCATCAGCAATTCCACACAGCACCTAGGACTGTTCAACCTAGGCACTCCTAGGACCTGCTTTCCACAAGGTCCAAGAGGATTAAATCCATAACAATTGTCAGCAGATCATACTTACCATGACTTAGATGTGGTCTACCTTTTTATTTATTATGTTTGTCTACATTGAATAATAATAAATACACCCTGTAGAGTTTAAGAGTTTCTTTGGATTTGGCAGTGCTGAGTGGTTGGAAAGAAGACCTCTGAGGGTCCATGCTATTGGTGTGTTAGCACCGAATTCACCATGAATACAACTCTAGCCCTCAAAGAACACCAAGCCCTTCCTTTTAAAATCTGAAAGGCGTGTTCAGGTCAGTAAGAGCTGTGCACCGATAGCCTAACCGTGCCATTAGCTGTCTGGCTACCTTACAAACATGAATTTCAGGTCTACAGGAGGGCCTGGGAAGGGAGTTGGATTATGTCTCGGGATGTTGATGGGTCATTAATACTGAGTTCTGTGGCTCCCATGCACGCCCTCAAGAGCCCAGCCTGTAACAGAAGCCCAGCTGCACGGTTGGGGTCTTGTGTGGCTGGTGGATGGGTGGCTGCCGCCGGAGGAACGAACAAGCCTGTCGGACTGTCACTCGGTTCTCCGTGATGTCCCCTGATCATCACCCCTTTTTGTCAGGGAGGAGCATTTGCCAGCACGCCGCAGTGCACTGACTCACTGCGAACTGTATATTTAGCCCATGATTTCAGCCTAATGCGCTGTTGAAGTGGAGCTTATACTCCAGGGTACCGCATGCAAGTAATGAGTTAAGGAATGATTAACTGCATTTCACTTTCTGAGAACCAACCACTAAGAATTTCTGTGGTTTCACAAGGTGACTAAAAAGCATTAGAAAATAAAACATGGCTGGCCAAATTGCGGAACATCAGCTGCAGCTACTTGCCTAGCAGAGGCCAGGTCACCGTGGCGGCATCAATCACCTCACACAGAAGTCACGTTGTGTCCCGGGGCGACAAGACAGCTGATGGCGGTGGAGAGGTCATTCTTTTGATTCATTTGGATTCATTTTATGTTTTTATGGCCCTTGATTCTGCTCTTACCTCGCTGACGGCTTGAGGGGCGTCTCCTGTTCTGGCGTGGCGGTAAAACAAGCCTTTGGTTTGACTTGCTGTTTCTTATCTTCCAACAAGAAGGGACAGGATCTCTCTGCTGCTAAGCCCCATGTATGTTCCTGCACAGGCTGCAGCGACCCCAAGTTGACCTCCAGTGCCTCCGTCTGTTTTCCTTAAATGGTGTCAATGGGGTTTCTGGTTGTTGGGGTGGCTGTGAGGGGACACGTTTGGTTGCTCGATGCCCATCGTTGAGCCCTTGATGCCAGCGTTTGAGCGCCAAGGAAAATCCAGGGCATTGTTGTCGACAAGGGGCATCACGTGGACACTTACTGCCGGATAATGCACCATATCACGAAAGGATGTGCTGCCACGTCACTAAGCCCCTCCCTACCTTCATGTGCTGCCACGTCACTAAGCCCCTCCCTACCTTCACGTGCTGCCACGTCACTAAGCCCCTCCCTAC
>JACXGK010002840.1:0-50441 GCA_016801125.1 Novumbra hubbsi
CCTAGTTAGGGCTAAGACAGTGTGAGCAGTGTTTCTGACCTAGTTAGGGCTAAGACGTTGTGAGGAGTGTTTCTGCCCTGGTTAGGGCTAAGACAGTGTGAGCAGTGTTTCTGACCTAGTTAGGGCTAAGACAGTGTGAGCAGTGTTTCTGCCCTGGTTAGGGCTAAGACAGTGTGAGCAGTGTTTCTGCCCTGGTTAGGGCTAAGACAGTGTGAGCAGTGTTTCTGACCTAGTTAGGGCTAAGATAGTGTGAGCAGTGTTTCTGACCTAGTTAGGGCTAAGACAGTGTGAGCAGTGTTTCTGCCCTGGTTAGGGCTAAGACAGTGTGAGCAGTGTTTTCACATTTAATATTTTGTCTTTGTACTATTTTCATTTACAAATTGTGAAAAATTATTTGCACATTGCACTCTGTTTTTATTTGCATTTTACATACTGTCCAAACACTTCTGGAAATGTGTTTGTACAGGTGACAAACTCCTGTTTATGTATCTTGAGGTAGATTTATTTACAGGCATACATGCTAGACAGGATTGTAATAGCTAGGCCCCAGTCTCTAATGCTGAGCGCCAAGCAGAAACTTTTGCCATTTTCAGTATTTGGTATGACAACTAGAGATTTAAGCTGTAATCTTTTCTGGCCAGACACAAGGTTACTAAGTTGAGGGGTTCTGGCATGATATTCGCTGGTGTATTCTGACTACAATAGAATCCAAAAAATGATCTTTCCAGAGACCAGGATAGGTACCAAGTTGACACAGCCCATGACCCATATATACACATATACATACATACATGGTGCCCTGATACACACATCAGGGCACCATCTCTGGTTGAAAGATAAATAAACTAATTATGTATGCATTGTATGCGTTTGACCTGAAGGGAGAAGCTGTTCGACTGGCACGTCAGCTGCCTGTGAACCTTGCCAAAGAGGATGTGGAAGATACACTTCTGCGGATGCAACAACAGCTGGAGGAGACTAGTCAAGCCTGCATCCATGGACGAGCTTTTTTCCACCACCTTTCTGATGTTCCTGATACAGAACAAGAGGCGCTGAAAATCAAATCCAAAATGTTTTAGGTTGTTACCTTTTAAAACAATTTTGGTGAAAGTATAGTGCTAGATAAACACTACTTATTTGCTGCTCTCGATTAAGTATATACATAATCAAGATTTAGTTTTTTACTGCTCATAAATGGTTTGTTTATGAAAGTTAATAAAAGATGAAAAATAAAACAAATTGCACAAAAATAATACAATAGTTGAACTTTTTTAAATGTTTTGTACACAGTTTATAAGACAAACTTAGTGATGTGGAATGTCTATCTTTGGATTTGTTGACGTTAAATTCAATATTTTTGATTTGTGCAAAACTTTTCATACATTTTTCATTCAAGTCACAATAGAAATGCAAACTACATGAAATGGTAATCAATGTGTACACAACCAAATCGAACTAAGTTGCAAAACATGTCACATGAACGTGAGCGTTGACACAATAAAAGCACCACGATTTGAAAAGCATATCTGTCAGCTTCGGTGTAGTGCCCACGTGAATCTACTGAGCTCTTCAAAAGTGCTTTTGAAAACACCTTGGGTTGCCATCAAAGCCGAGAGCATTAGGTTTATTTGGCAATTTGCTGGATGTTTCTTCACCAGCAAAATTTCCTGGGTAACAGGAATTGTCCTGCATTACAGGAATTGCCAGCCAACTATTGTTCGCTACCTGCAGTCATGTGAGAAGGTAAGTTCACCCCCTAGTAAGTTTTATTTTCAGATTTGGACACTTACCTTATTTAGGGCAAATTTACTTTCCTTATGCAAAAAGGTTCCATCACCCATAACATCATAAAAAAATGGCTAACATTATTGGTGCACCAAAACAAGCGCAAATGATCAGAGAATCATCACAGTCACCTGGAGGGGTGCAGCAGTCTGTGAAGATGAGAAACTCGGTCGTAGTCAAAATGGTGTGTGGTAACGCATTGATCAAAATTAAGCGACAATCAATCGATTACATTTATTTATAAAGCCCTTTTTACATCAGCAGTTGTCACAAATTGCTTTTACAAAACCTCTAGTCTGAAACAGTGCAGCAACAGTGTTGAGCATAGTGGCTAGGAAAGACTCCCTAAAGGGGCCAACATTTTGAAAGAAACCTACAGAGGAACCACGCCCGGAGGGGTGACCAATCCTCTTCTGGCTGTGCCAGGTGAACATTTTAAGAGCACAAGTTGCAATTAAAATGCATGTGGGCTGTGTCCTAGAGTCAATAAAACCTAATCCTGGTCAGAAGCAAGACCAGATGGACAAGGACAGAGGCAATGGGAATTGTCAGGTTTCGTCTTAAACCGCAACACAGCCAGAAGGGCTTTGTACAATGATTGCAAGGCTTTTGAGCCTGGTACTCCAGAGGTGTGGGCCGAGATCTCAGGTCCTGCAAAGTTTAAACGCAGGTGCAAGGCGTATACCCACCTCTGCTGTGAGACAACTGACCGTATACCCTACTTACCTACAAGAAGGTGAGACACATCTCTGTAGTTGTAGGCATCAATAAAGCGAACACAAAGCACATTATTTTACTTAATGAAAAAGCACAAATATTCCTTGGATTCCTTAAATTGACAGTATACTCACCTATCCAGACACCACTGTACCTGGTGTCTGGATAGGTGAGGATAGGTCTGAAAGTGCTCTGGACAAGGTGTTGAAGGTGGAGTTGTGTGGCTGCAATGCCGGACGCCATTTAGAAGAACCTTAAATCAACTGTGAATTATTTAGGTGATGGCATGATGGTTTGGGGCCAACTTGCCATCATTGAGTCAACCATGATTCCACATTGTACCAGAAATGAATGGATGAGAATCTCAGGCCAACTTTCTTTTTCTACCATGCAAACATGTAGATCAAACACGTTTTTTCTCAAATCAAAATGGTTGCAGTTTTAAAATTATTGAAAATGGAATGACCCATAAATTAGCTGCTCCCCTCAGAGATACCGTCAAACCTGACATGTAAAAATAATTTTAACAATGGTCCTTGACATCTAATAATAAATCAAAAACCGAATAATCAATGACCACAGAACATGCCAGTGGCCCAGGAAATTAAATGTGCCCTAACCCTAACCCAAAAATGCACATTCACTGCAAGGGTCATCCAATTACCTTGCTTTAAGCAAAGCTCCAATGCAGTAAGGATTTAACAGCTGGTGCCCTGTGGTTTGTGGCTTTAAAATTTCTTAATCAACTCCAGGTGAGCAACATGGTGGTAGCCATCATTGAGATGTGGGCCAGAGACATCCGGGTTGTAGCTCCACATTTATGTAGAACGTTGTCGTTCGTTCTACATAAGTGATTCCAGTTATACAATTATTCAAATCTTACAGTTTGTTGGAGAAAAGGAATAAACATTTTAAAGGGCAGGCATAATTTGAGTCCTCTTCAAAATCTGTTATTTCAGTACATTGACAGGTACTTAAATCACCACAAGTGTTATCACATTTGGCATAGAGCCTATAGCAATACTTTGCTATAGGCCTTAGGCAGAAATATATTTTCTTTTGTTGAGAGCCATGGCAAGCATGCAAAAACGTTACCGCGTAGCCATTGGATTAGCCAGTTTGAACCTAGCTGTTTGACTTGTGTCTCTGTCAACCTCTTCAACTGGCTACAGAGCCTGTTTGTATGTTGTTTGTAATAATCTCAAAGGTAGTTCAGTATATTTCTGTCTTTCCATAGCTGACTAACTAGTAATGTGAATTTAAGAGGCAAACCACTAGCTAGTTCAAGTTAATGCTTTTACCAGTTACACAAGTAGGGACGTTAGCTTGCTTTAGCTACAAATGTAACTATACAATGAAACTACATTGCATGATTGAAAATAGGTTAAAACAGCGTGTTCGGCTCTGTTATTGGGAAAAGGCTACTTACCGCACATGGATGACTGATGTCTGTGGCTACATTTTCTGATGATGTGGTGTTAAAGTATTATGCCTGTTGATGAGGAAGAAGTGTATGCAGGTGACATCGGCTGAACTAAATAATACAATTTTTTCTAGGCTGTAATTGGGATTTATATTTTTGTTGGTCATTAAAGTTACACCTATCATGTGAACATTACTAAAATATTTAATGTCAAGTTGATAGAAACTTTAACCCTGTTTATTCACTGGCGTTAACAAAGTAAGGGATATTTTAAAATTTGCCTACCTCTTCATCTTAAGTAGCAATGGTTATTAATGGCAATCTCTTATTCCTGTAATTTGTTTTTACAATTATTCCGTAGCTGGTGATCAGATTTCAGATTCAGACAAAATGAATATTCATACTGAAATAATTTCCAAAAATTAAAACAAATATTATTGAAAAACAATGTAATAGTCTTGTTGGCTGTCATTCATAGTGCCAAGTGGTGAGTTTGAAAGAAGTTCAGCAAATAGAAGCCCACTGAAACATTCTGGAATACATTTTGATCTCTGATACCAAGACTAAATGCTGATGGATGCTGTACTTTAACAGTTTTAAGTGGCGAAGAATAATTATCCTCATCAATTAACTTCCATATCCTATTCTTACTTAATTGTCAGTGGTATAAAACATTATTTATGTCCTTTATTGTCATTAAAGTTCCTGAAGCGTTTTATGCCAGTCTCGGATACAAATGTCAGTGTTCCACCTAAACCCGTGGTCATTCAGCCGGTGCATATCAGCATTTATGAATTAGGATTGTTCTATCCATCTTCCATAACATGTTCTTCCTCTAGTAAAGGAAATAGCATTGTAGTGTTGTAGGTGAACACCTTAAGAGCATTACATTTTTCCTGAATTGAATCAAAGATGCTGCTCTCTGAAACCACAGCATGGGGAGTTAACTTGTTGACAAAATAATAACTGAAATGATTTTCACTGGTCTGCAGTCGTCTCAGAGCATTTAAGAGCATTTTAAACAAATGGCACCAGTCCTCTCAGAGGAAGTCGATGCTAAGGCGTATGCTGAAGGGCAAATACATATACATGGTTGTGTGGTAACCAGGCCCACAGGGACTGAAGGTGATGGAGGGGTCGCCCCATGCCCCAAGCAGAGTCTGATCCTGGCAGTGCTGAAGCACGGATCAGGTAGTAGTTCCTGGTAGGATCTCTAGGGACTGCTTGCGCCTGCCTTGTATGGGCATTTCATTGGGGTGGTGACATTTTTTATTTTGTCAAGAAGGTAGAGAGAGACAGATTTAGGCAGGTGGCAATGATTATTTCAGCTTTTAGTATAGTGAAAACAAGTTGAGAGTTGATGATTGTAATTGTTTCCTTAAAACTGTTAGAGACATGGCTGTAGTGTATTTCAATTAGTTTGCTAATTCAGGTGTTTTCAAGGGTGTATTTTTGTTTTCTAATACTCAACCCTAACCCTAACCTTCACTTGCCTAAACTGAAATTCAAACTTGTATGTCTAAACTTAAAAGTACCCATAACATAATGCTAACTAATCTTTAACCTTGTTAAAATAGGTGCTTACAACAGTTGGTTTTTGGACAATTAGTTTAAGGAATATACATGCCCCTTTGACTTTAGAACAATTCTCTCTCATATCAAATACCTTTGCCAGTAGTGTACTTTACACTAAACATTTGTGACTAGAAATCGAGACTCTTTGTCTTAACCTACATTTAGTTTCTTATTACTAAACAGAAACAGATGGTGCCTCTAACCTCGTCATGTGCTTCTAGGTATGGATTTCTCATTGATCCAAAAATAAAGTGCGAAGGTTGGTAAATATAGCACGTCATTTTATTTGGATTTGATGACTTTGTTAAAAGAGTTAGGTTACCGCACTGCAAAATAGCTATACCGTTGCCCTAGTTGCTGGATACAACCTGAGAAGTAGAAGCCTTGCACATGGGAGCAGTGACATGAGATGATAAAACTTGGGGGAATGTTCAATCTGGATAGTTCCCTGTGCATAATAAGGAGGAGCTAATGTATCTGTAGTACATACGGCCATCTTCCATATGTATAAATATACTAAACAAGTCAAACACAGTGGCACCCAGGATAAAAAATTACACTGGGATTTGGATGTATTTTCAGGAATAGATTGTTTAACAAGCGATAAATACTGTGCATAAAAAGGATTTCCCCATTTCTGGATTCCTCAATTATTGTTGATTTCTCACACTAAATGGTTTCAGATCTTTATGTAAATTATAATAGAAGAAAATAATTACCTGAGTAAACACATACACATTTAAATTATTTATTTATTTATTTTTTAAACATAGTTATCCAACACCTACTGACCCCATGTGAAAAAGCGATATCTCTCTTAGTAATTCTATCAATCAATTTTTTATTGCGTAAGTGATTTCATAGATAATGTTTTGTTGTGATTTAAAAATTGGGTAATTTTTTTTTCAATATGGTTGGATTTTAGCTCACATATCCATGCCCAAATATAAAATTAAAAGTGGCAAAAGCTCTCCGGTATTTGGTCAAATCCATGATGCTATTGACCTTAGTAAAAGACCAGTAGAATAAAATAGCCCTATAACGTCAAAATTAAAAATTAGGAGACCACTGCAACTTTCTCTTACCCAATTTGCAGTGGTCTCTTAAATTGAAACCTCAAATTAAACCTAAAATTACATTGAAACCTTCTGAGACTAATTCACTTTTCAGCTTTTTGGGAAAGGAAAGAAAAAGGAGTGCTGTGGTCTCTTAATGGTTTACCAGAGCAGTATTTCATTAGGTTGTGGGTACTTTCCCTAGCCAACAACCATGTTGGAGCTTGCTATGCACAGCCAACTACAAGTAGACGCCAGAGCACAATAAGAAATATTCTACTACCCATCCATCCCGGACAGCACTTAACCACTTTACAGCACCCATTGCGGTACTCTTTGGCCCTATCAGTATGCCTGGTGATTGTATATGCGAGTTCACAATGCTAATTGCTGCACTAACCAAACACGGATTAGAAACATCTCCAGGTAACTAACTGGTCACATGTTCAAATCGTAATAGTTTGATCCCCACTAATCACCCTGATATGCACTTAAATGCCAAATGCCGCTGCCGCAGCAATTCTGGACACAAGCGTCCCTGGAAAATGTATGCCCATGGCTATAAACAAAGTTTCAAGCAAGGGTCAGACAGGATCTAGCGTCAAGATGATGGCACTTTCTTAAGGCTGCCAGCCATTCTCCAGTTCTCACATAGGCCCTTAAGGGAATATTAGCCCTGAAGCAATGCTAAAGCCATCTGTGGGGGCCATGAAAACGAAGATGTGTACTGTGGTTTGACCTTTCCCTGTGGCAACTATAATATTATCATAGGATGAGCTATTGGGTTGCACTCTCCCGTGTTTGTATTCAACATTGATATGAATGGGATGGGTGGGGCTATTTATGTAGTTATGGATCCATAAGCATGTTTTTTTTTTGTTTAGTGTGATCCATTTCCTTGTTTTTATTCTCAGACTCAAATAACTGAGCAGGGTTACAGTGAACCCATTGTTAGATTTAACACTGCATAAGTGTGGCACTGGCTTACACAACTATTTCACTGATGCATGTTGGCGTATGTGTGCATAGAGTATATTGTATACAGGTGTATTTTATGTAGTGAATCTGTTAATAATTACTCCCAGAATTAGGGCATTGATTAATTACTGACAGTTGTGCATAGTCCCTTGATGCAAATGTCATTTATACTGTACTGTCACTTTAGCCTAAGGCCATTTTTGTATTGGATGTTATAGTGTATAGTTACAACTGTAACTAAGCTGAACTGTGTTGAATAGCTCAGAGTCTGAGACACATAGTAAGATAGAACAGTGTCAGGGTTATGCTAAACTTACATTTTCTGTCAGAAACACACTGTGCAAATCTCTGAGCCACCTTGTGCATCCTGGGACTAAGTTTATGTCATTAATAAAGATCCCAGCAGCTGTCACTAATTGAGGGAAGAGAATTGTGGCAGCAGCTGGCACTGTGTGGGCCATTGCACGTCCAAGTAGAGAAGCTTGCCAAACCAGACTCATTCCTACAATGCCACAATGAGGTTCGAGAGTGGCCAGCTTATGGAGCTGTCTGGATGTGTGTCAATAGTCAGACTGTGTGTCTGATGTCCTTCTCTGCCTCTCGGAGGCCCAATAGAATTTCAAAAAGCAGCACTGGTGGAAGATTCAAAGTGTGTTTGATGTACTGAAACATGTATGTTTTGGTGTATCCCAACACTGACTCTGTATGCTTTAGGGGAAGGTACAGTGTAAAGAAATATGCGTAATCATCTCTGTATAACACCAAGTCAATTAAACTTCAGAGATATCAGAAGCGATTGTGAATCAATGTCACCTGTTTTGGTACAAATGAACAGCAAAACAACCCCAAAAAAGGGATTGGTTTTGCAGGTGATGGCCACAGACAATTTCTCTATACTCATCCTTCCGGATTTCTGTGAAGTTTTGTGTTTTGCTAGTGTCCTTGTCAATACTGGTAGTATGAAGCAGTACCTGCAGCCCATTCACAGGCAGTCCAGCTCCCCCAGTCTCCCTGTACAGTCTCAAGTGCATGGAGGAGATAACAGGAGACGGGCCATTATACAAGGAGAACTGGACAGGGCCGTAGAAGGGCATCAATCCAGCAGCAGAACCGCTATCTGCTCCTTTGTGCGAGGAGAAACAGGAGGAACACTGCCTGAGCCAAACAAAAAGACCTCCAGCATGCTACTGGGGTGCATATTTCTCATCACACTGTCATAAATAGACTCAAATAGGGTGTCATCAAGGCCCGACTTCCTCTAGTGGGACTTGTGCTCACAGCCCAGCACCATCATTGGCATTTGCTAGACAACACCAGCACTGGCAGGTTACATAACGTTGTCACGACGTACAGGTGACAAAATTACATACGGTGGAAAGAAGCATACATACTGTATTTGGAGCCTGGAGTGTTACTACTGGACCATGACTCTGTAAATTCATAGTTTTTTTTTCCCATTCATAAATTATCACAGTAGTTTTGGACTTGTCTGTTATTGTATATAATGTCTAAAAACATTTCATAAATAACTTTTGGAAACATGTAAAAATACATCTTATTGATGGCTAATATTCATCTTTATCTGGCTTTCGGAACTGCATAGAAATGACATTGGGAGACATGAGGTTTCCATAAACTAGACTTCAACTCTGTCTCCTAAGAGGAACATCTAGTCTCCAGCGCTGTCAGTCCACAGCCCCCTGAGAACATATTATTCAATGACTTAGACATAAGCTGTATTTAAGCCACGTTTATGTCGGTCACAATCTTTCTTGTTCACTAAGAAGGATATAATGGACAGGATGTAACTATGACTGTTATGTCACAGACAGAAATGAGAATCATTTTTAAGAAATCTTGAATGAACACCAAAAAATAAACGTCCAACTTCCAGTAGCCTTACCGTGCCATTAATCATTTGATGGTCAGTATAGTTTGGGGAAAGGAACACTGATTCTTTCCTTAAGTGAAAAAACAAGGAACGGTGTGGACGGGAAGGATAAATCAATGTGGCCTGACGACAGGTAGCCTCCAGCAGCTGCACATCTGGCTCCCCTTCTCCCAGACTAGGTCTTTTTATTGCATTTCATTGCTTTCTTCAGACCCGAGAGAGACTTTAACAGACAACCTTTCAGCTGGCCCTGAATTCCTATCCAATCCTGGTTATGTTTGTGATTACGATGTATCTGCAGGCTCCTGGATGCCTAGTAGTGTGGGGTTTGAAAAGCGTCACTTGTAGTGTGAGGTTTGAAAAGCTTCACTAGTAGTGTGACGTTTTAAAAGGTTTACTTTTAGTATGAAGTTTGAAAAGATTCACTAGTAGTGTGAGGTTTGAAGAATTACTTTAGTTCAATTTGTGGTTGATTTCCCCATCTGCTGTATTTTAATTGCTCACACGTGCATGGTGATTTTTTTTTTACTTTGCTATTGAATATTACGGAACTGTATTCATTTGAGTAGTGCGTAACCCTTGTGAAAATAAAGGACTGCATTGGCAAGACACTGGTGGATTCTAATACTGTCCTTTCCAATCAGTGGTTGACCAATGAAATGCACAGTTGACACACAGGCCCCTAAAATCCAGACCTGAAAGATTTTTTTTGTGTGCCAATTTGGTGGAGGGCAGTCGGGAATTCTCATACATATTCACAGATAATACAACCAGAGGACAGAAGATCATAACGCTTGTCCATCCTCTGGTGTGGATTCTCCAAAATCTCCCACACACCTGACAACAGAAGGAATTAGCAATTGTAGACCGATCTGCAATTAGACTTTGCTAAAGTCAGTTGGTGAATTCATGTGAAGACCCACTTTGGAAACGTCTTTGTCAATTCCGACAGACTCATCCATCCTCATCTCTATTAACCCATGTGTACCTTACAAGGAAGTCCTTCTGGCCCTCAGAGAGGCCTGACAGAATGTTTCTCCAGATGTTTCTTTCTCAGACTCCATATGTCTTGCACGTCTCCCAGAGGCTCCAGATGTTGGACTGCACCTGGCGCCCTTTCCCTTGTTTGTGGCCCTTTGCCATGTCCAGGAATGGAATGGGGTGGAGGATCCTGATGCCAGATGGGAATCCTGAGCCCAGCCACCAGGACTGTCTTCCTAGACACCACCGGGATTCCCCAGTATTCCTTGTATTGCAAGGGCAGATGCAGTGACAATCAGTCAAAGCTTTTCAATGCTACCGTCTATTTAGCAACACCTCGTAACTGACACAATTCAACTCAATTTGCAATATTGGAATTGTTTTGGAAGATTCTAGAGAATTATGTTGATTTTGAGGTTTATCACCTATTCAAATCTGAAACCCAGAAGACTCATTTATCAATCAAGTGTACTCACAAATCTGTGAGTAAACCACGCTTTGGATAATTTCTGTGTGAAATGCATTAAAATGTGTTAAAAATGTTTGTACATTTCCGTTCATTGATAATGATAATAATTCATTTTAATGAATGAAGCGAACAACAACAAAATAATTTGTCATGCACTCAACATGTGACACTATATCACAATTTTGAAAACATTTTTGAAAATGTTAATTGATTGATAATGTGTGAAAATGTTAATTGCTCAACGATTCGAGAGACGCTGCCTGTAGTGTCTGTTTTATTTTAAGAAGGCGAGTATGCAAGAGGGCATTCAGAAGCTGTCACTCAGATGGTTTCAATGGAGGTAATTGAAGTATATGTCCTCACATCAGGCTGATTAATGAAGGAAAAGGGACACTTGGATTATTCAGCAAATGTATCCAGATGATCTTCCTAGTAGCCCAAAAGGGTATCAATAACTTTCTTCATGGTGATGTACAGCGTCGGACATGTTGGGTTACTTAACAGAGGGATTTCTTGCCCTGTGCACTCACAAATACGCTTGGTTGCCGATCTAGTTTCTGACCACTTTTATTCCAGGTTTAACACAAAATCTGGCAGACGAGTGAGATACAGCAGCTGCTCAGTGTAGCAGCCTGCTCACTCTTCAAACACTAGATATTCCTTGTCGAAATAGATCAGTGCTTGACTTGGGATACAATTCAATTACACTAAGCTAATCAAAATTCATGTGTAAATAAGGCCTGTTCTATTTAAGTATTCTATCCCAGACAGCTCTCAAATGAAACTGGAATGCTGTTTGCAGAAAATTCCATAGCGAAGATTCCGTACAGGAAAGCCATTCCTGACTGTTCCGGCCCAAGTCAAGCATGGCTGCAGAGGTGTCAGGCTTGTCTCAGCATAAGGAAAAGCCAGAGAAGCTAAACGAGCGATGTTTTTACCATCACCTGGAATCATGCCCCCACTTATTAGCCAATTTATAAAGCATATGACTCAGTTCTGTGTCCAAAATGTGTCCTCTGTTTTAGAGTTAAGCCCAGCAATAGCCAATATGAATGTATGTATGTAATGGATTAAGGAAAGATATTTGCTGCAAAAACAGTTAGTAAAATTGTAGCTTAGTTTGTTATGCTTAAGGTTGTTGAGCAAACATGGTAGCATATCATCAGAAATCTCATATCTACACATTTTTATTAAAAAACATACTATCCAAGACACTACAAACAGAAAATAGCAGGTTAACTTTTTATCTCATAAAATATGAGGGGTTTGAACAAACCACTTAAAAGAAAAAAGTTATTTGGCAATTATAAGTCTATGTATCTTTTATTGTATAATTCCAAGCAACCCATCTGAGATTTAGCCTTATTAGGCTGGGATGTGGATGGTGTGGCAAGTGTATCACTACTTTCCAGTGCAAGAGGTGTGGCAATTCTGAAACTTAAGGGAATTCATTACTAATTGGGTGGGTCACACACTCATCATAAGAAAAATAAACTGGATTAATGAATATGTACAGGCTAAATTATCCTTGAAAGTAACAGCATTTATGGACAACAATGGGATCTAACTCTGCAGATGATCTTAGTAAAGCCTTTAAAACTTTGCAAAAGTAAGGGCCAGAATACCAGGACGTGTACTCAAAGCATGTACAGAACTGCTGGCAGGTGTCTTTAAGGACATCCTGAACATCCATCCAAAAAATGCGGTCTTGGTTTATTGGGTTATTTATCTACCTGCGTTAAATTACAGATGCTTACAGGATAAGGTTTCCTCTCTACTTGAGAACGGAAAACAAAATGTTCTAAAAAGGCCAAATGAGTGTCTAAGAATGTCAAAAACAAAATAATCGATTAGTACTTGCAACTAGAAAGTAACTGCACTGTAACTAAACGGTAGACCAGTCTAGGTTCATGACAGTGTCTGATCGTGTAAATAATAACGATAGACCAGAGAATAACAAATTGAATGCCAATTCGTATTAAAAAAAATACTAATTTTGAATTATGTTCGGTTTTTCAAACGTACTAGTTAAAATGACCTTAAACTAAGAAAAACTATGAATTAAAACAACAAAACAACCATGTACATTTCTAATATACAAATGGTATAGGGTAATTCAAAACCTTTTCTAAAGTGTAGGGTACAATCTAAATATGTAATTTCGGGAATAACTCTGAATTCACAAAAGTGTAAATCAGTAATAACAATAAAGCCACAAAGTGTGCAAACATTTACAATATAAACAACTGCTCACGTTAATGTTTGTCACAAGTATTGAAACTAAGATTCCAAATTGGTGCCTAACGTAAAAAAACGGTTTCATGTAATTAGTAACATTTCGCTTTTGCATAGCGGTTGTCCCCTTCAAAGTGCGTACAGCATTGCTCCACGCTTTCACTGCGTACGTGCCACACTCAGGGCTATCTGGTATGTACATGCATGTGATTCGAGGCAAACCATTTACAGAGAAAATGAAGGGACGAAATATATTATTTAACCAAACACAATTAAGTATTTTGTTTTGTTGCTCCCTTCCAACTCGGCTTTGCTCAGGTGAACGTCAGTAAAGTAAAGCATTCACGTTAGTCCACTTTCGTACTAATATGAATTCAACCATGGCTGCTTATGCACGTTTCAGTTCATTCCTTATCTTGCCACCACCCTAAACACATAATAAATCATTAATTCATATAATCCATGGGCAAGCTAGCCTAATGTCTAGCCTTAAGATAATGTTTTGTTAATGTGGACATATGGGTAAATGTTTTTTTTACCATGCACGTTAGGGGACGTTTGATTTATTTCACTTATTTTTCCGTGGTATCAAAATGAGTATTAAGAATAATGTAATTATTGGTATTATGAAAACCTTTACTGTATTCCACGGTTTATGTCACTTAATCTTACGACTTCCCTATCCTAATGTTTGGCTGAAAAACCACTAAGTTTTTTTAATATGACATTATCCTTTTTAGAGCTGTTTTGCTTCTACAATCAGTAGAGTTCAAGTTATCCCCTCTACTGTGGGCTACCTCTGAGAATGACATGGAAGTAACAGTTTTTTGTATAATATTCTACCTTCCTACTAATATTCATTGCCTTTCTAGAACTTCCTTCGATTGCTTTGTATCCAATATGCATAGTGTGGGGCCAACATTGTGTAGAGCTTGATTCCACGAAAATGCACCTGTTGCTTGTCCATACGTATGCCTATGGATAGCCATTAGCAGGGGATAACTTTTGATTTACAGACTGACTTTCAAGGAAATTTGTTTTGTGAATCCAGTGCTCCCATTTGCTGAATTCCCACCTGACTGACATGGCAAGCCTCCAGCTCACAGCTGGAAAGGAAGTCACTCTGGGCCAGTGCTCAGTTCGCCCTCTACTGGGCGGAAGTGAAGCCTCCATGAAGCCATCAGTCCAATAAGTCATGCTGTCAGAATGCAACAGAGTTCACATCCTCTCATTAGACTGCAATGCCTTCTACAGCGCTGACTGTCCGCAAAAACGCCAGCTGGAAAAGCAGATTGAATGAATGTTGGCATAAATGATGTCCACATGTGTAATTATATAATAGTATCAGTGAATGTTGATTTCATTACTTTTCGGTACATGAATGTATGGGTGCAAATTCAAACCCACATCAGTAAACTATACATTAGCTGCATGTAGCTCATAAGTTGCAGATGATTGCCAAAATGTTAGGTCTGTTTTTGAAATGGAACCAAAACAGAAGCAAATGTCCGGGTGTCTAAATCTAGACAATATTAACTTGTTTTCTTTGCAAAACATGTTTGTCTTGGACATTTCTTTTCCTGGATTTCATTGCAAAATATTTATTTCACTTCTAAATATTAGGGTGGATAAACAGCGAAGACTCATCAGTACATCATCTTTATGTATACTCTTATTTGTTGTTATGATGATGAAATGAAAAGCTGACACCAGGACTGCTTGGGTCCATGTTATCGTTTTGCCTTTGTCATGACCAAAGTTGGGATAGTTTGGGGTATTGACCTCCTGTGGAAAACCTGCCCATAGTATGTTGACTAGTGAATATCGTTAATGGCGCCTTCCTTGAGATGTGAGGAAAATGAAAAGGAGTACTTGTTTCTTGCTTTGTGGTCTGCAAGTGTTTTACTGCAGAAAGTTCTGTGTTTCAGTGCTGTTTTCGGCAAAAATGAACTATGCGGTCTATTAACCATATTCTTGTGAATTGGAACTGTATAGAGGCAACAGTCTTCATATCACAAGAACCGTTAACTGATGACTCAGTTGACATAACTAATGTACATGTTATAAATGACCTCTATAAATGCCTCCACATCACTGATTTCATTCAGAATTTGTTGCTCTCCTTGTTTAGTATACATTTACATCTGTAGTATTCCCAGGACAGTGAAATGTCATTACCAAGTTATTATATAAAATAACTGACATGTAAGCAAGCACCTTTATTTGTTTAACAGGTTTGTATATATTCGCTATTGTACAGATGTTTTGCTACTTCGTGGTCTTATACATTTACTAACAGTGGTTTAGAAAGGCAACTGCTAATGGAAACAATGGCATATGCATAAAATACAAATTAGCAAACATATTAAAATCAGTTTTTACAACTTTTGTAGCAACCAATTCTTTTTATTGGTTTGCCATAGTGCAAACTGTGTTATTTGTAAAACAGAGTTTAAACGTGGTTTTAACATTCATACTTTTCAAAATATATTTCTCTGTCCTCAACACATCTCAATGTGTAGACTGCATTCGTTGTGCCTCCGGATCCAGTCCTCCTGTCCAGTAATGTTGATTTACAATGAGAATAATTCAAGTGTATAGGGCGATACAGGAAGTTGAATTGTGGTAAAGCTATGATTAAAAGAAATAAAAATGCACTGTTGCTGTGTGTGTATAATATGTTTGTTATGGCATTGGGCACGTAGGCCAGTTCACACTGAGTCCTCAGCTATAGTTTTCCAAGCCCTTTCAAAAGTCCTTGAGGATTTCCCGGTTTCCTTCTCAAATATTGCTCATTTGATTATCACACCAGTAGTTAAACATACACTGTAAAAGCTTGGGGGGAGGAATGTCTGTGTTAGTGTGCACATACAGTCTGTCAGACCTGGGTTCAAATCCCCCCCCCCGCCCCCCCATTAAACCTCAAACTATTGAAACCGAAGAGAAACTATTTGAACCGAGGCCTGGTGTATGTGTTTGAACAAGTGGATAAAGCATGTAACATTAAGATCAAAGTTCTGTGGGAGAATATCGTACTTAAGGTTACTATGTCCACTCCCATAAGTCCAACCGGCGTCATGTACCTATATCCATGTGACTTTAGGCCATTGTGACGCAAACATGTGTTTAAGGAGAGAAGGAGAGAAGGAAAACTGAACGAGGCATGTCCGTGGTGGAAGCGCTGCTCGGCGAATGGACAGGCGTTTCTTTAGCCGCTATTCTGGCTCTATTGCACAGTGTTCTGCAGAAAGCACTGGTAGTGATGAACTGTCCCAATATCCAGGGCGGACACCCTGTTTGAGCCTCTCCCCCACGGAGCACTTGTTCACGAGCAGCCACAGCGGTCCACCACCATGGAGGGAATCTTGCCATAGATGATTTGCTCATTGTGGTTGAAGTAGAGCATGTTGATGGGGGACATCTTGGTGGGGGTACAACAGGGCCCTGCAGTGCCCCGGGGGTTGGCCTTGTTCACCAGGTGGGTGTGCGGGTACTTTTGCAGGTGCATGTACTCACACTCGCCAGAGCAGTAGTTGGCTTTGTAGCGCTTGGGGGCAATAATCCAGTCCCAGCCGAAATCCTCAAAGTCCACCGTCAGGGGGTAGCGGCAACAGCGGGACTCGGGGGAGTTCTCGTCACAGTCCAAGCCCGAGTCTCTCCTGGAGCGCTTTGGGCTCTCGGAAATCTTTACTTCCATAAAGGGTTGCTGCAATGGCAGAATACAGTATGGTTGAGAACCATTAAACACTAACTGGTTGACACAAACGTGTCGTTTCTTTACACCAATCTAACATCACTGATGTTTTCGTTTTGCTATGGTATATTACTTCATTGAGCTAAAGGGGTGTTTAATTTATAATTTTAGACTTGGTTTGTTAAAAAAGTTGAATTGAATCAGATGGGTGCTCCCTGTACACTACTTGTTTTACTCAGTGAGGATATGTGGTACTCTAAAGTACTCTAAAAAGGCTTTAATTAAACACCTGCACATAAAAGCAAATCCACAGGGTAACAACGAACAACAAATGGGATTATAAACAATGGTTCTAAATTAGTCTGGGAAAATGTGACAAAATGTGTTTATGGTCTCTTGACAAAGGTGGTTATATGATGATATTGCATAATTACACTAGTAAATGGGTTATGATTTCTTCCCATAGAAAGATAAACTACTTAACTATTTGTAATATACTTCGATGGAAGATACATCTAAACTCACCAGTCCTTCTCCCGCTTCTGCTGATGTAACAGCCAGATCATTTCCCTTCAAGTCAAAGGCATTAATCTCGATTCCCCAATTCGTCTCCGGTTGCCGTAGCCACACTGACAACACTTGTTTCACGTCGATACTTTGCCAAGAGCTGACTCCTGCATTCACGTCGATTTTAAGAAACCGGATCCGTATGTGCCTGCCCTCGTCCGTGACAGGCATCAGGCGGGAGATTTGCAGAAACACTGTGGTGACTTCGTCAGCTGGCAAAAGGTGCACCCATAGCTGCGCACTAACTATGCGGTTCGCCTGAATCTTCGAACTAAATGAGAAAAAGCAACACTTGGGTTTCCGATCGACTTGGACGATGGGATCAGCTGGAGGAAAACACAATGAATTCAATTAGCCTACGATAGAAATATATCATCCCGCATTTTAAAATATTACTATATTTAGAAACGAAATTAGTTATGATAAGATACCATTTTGCTTATCAACTAAAATAACTTCTCCGAGGTATCCTTGACTAAACTCTTTCTAGTTTTATAAGATGGTCGGGAGTAGCATATAGTTGTAGGCCTACATAAATGTATTTTTTCCGAATCAAAATGTAATAACCAATCAAAAAGACCTAATAACTTATATTAAAAAACAACCTATTCCCAACACAGCGGTTCAAGTGATATGAGATCAGATTTGCAGGTGCGCTCCGTACCCATTCGTAAACAGCAGCAGCGCTCTATTGCCTATTAAAAGTTAGGCTAATATACAGAACCCAAATGCTGCATAAAAAAAACTTTAAAAACTTACGTTCAGTGGCCATTGCCATGATTGTTTCTGTGATGGCGTGTTCGTCATCTTCTTCCATAACTCCATCTTTATTGTCATCTCCAAGTACATCGTACTGGTCAAGAAGTTGCTGCAAAGGTGGTGCTTTAGGCAGGAGCTGCTTGACAACATCTCGGCTAATATTGGGAGCCTCTTTTAGTCGCAGTTTGCTAAGAATTTGGGACTTAATGGCGTTTAACTTCATGGTTTTGATGTGCTGTCGGAACTCGCATGTAGAGCACTGCTCGCCGTCATCCGTGCTTGGGGGTTGTTGGTGCGCCATTTGATCACCAAGACCCACTGGACCGAAAACAATCATAAAACTCAGATAAATCACAACCTGCGTCAGATGCATTATCTAAGGTCCGGAGATTGCTTTGCAAAAGAAACCACAACGTTTTATGTAGCCTACAGAGTTGCCTTTGGTTTGAAATCAGGCTCTACACTGATAGGTGTCATACTTTAATTCCGCAGCCCTTTTTATACCGCCACTTTGGTTTCTCTTTTGTGTCGTCAATATCTATGATTGGTTGGGCTGGAAACAATGAATTTAACGGATAGACATGAAGTGCATTTTTTGTCAGACCGTAACCCTCAAACTACCGACCATATGTTTATATATATATAAATATAGTTTTGTTCTCGTTATCATTCCCCCAGGGTGGTTTATTCAAATCCATACAGTTCCACTAGAGCGTGAAGGGGACCGGTGACAGGGATGTTGCCCGTACACACATACCTCTGGACAAATATATTTAGCTAGCAGCACATGTACTTATAAGATATGCTTTACATATTGAATGACTGCTTAAGTAAACGAAATGACCTTTCTTTTGTACATATTAAAATCTGCCAATAATTTACAATGTCTGTCAATGGTATTGATTCTTGATAGGACTGCAACACCCAGGATGCACTATCAATCTACAAAGAAAGCTGTAATTATGTGTGTATCTCTGAAACTATACTTTTATAAGGCAAAGCTCAAAAAGTTGAATTCAATCCAGGTTTCTCTGGAGTAATGACCATTGAGAATGGAGGGGGAACTGTATCAGGGTTTATCAGATTATGGAGCACTGTATGTTTTGTAGACCGGGAAATAAAGGGACAATAAGGGTTTTACTGAATATGAAGACATTATGTTACATTGTTAGAGCATCAATAGTATTTATACTAGTAATAAACTATATTTCTGTTAACGTGGTACAATGTAACCAGAATTCTACAGAATACTTATGACATACCAGTCATACCAGTCATACCAATCTAACAATTTGAATTTAAACATATTTAGATAAAAATGTCTTATTAGGTTTAAAATGACCACAAGCCAACATCTTTAGGGTTAAATATTTGGGAAAGTTTTATGTTGTTTTGACACACGTTCAGTTAAACACAATGTCTTTATGCAAATGGTTAGATTGAAATTATTTTCAATCTTTTAACACATTACATGTCTTGCCACAATCTGAATGCGACTGAAGGTGATTTATTCTGCTATATCTTTCTATTCATTATTATTTTATTATTATTTATAGATATAGAATTTATTTACAAATATATTATAGGATAGATACATGTGACATTAAAAGTTTACATCAAAATGGCATGTATGCATATGATGTGCTACGGTAGGTATTATAGGCTACTGTCGTGGCCTTTGGTTGTTTTTGTCTTGTCTGAAGCCCTACGAAAGCCTTTTTGTCCGGACATTTAGTGCCATCGTGCGGTTCCTCAACCACAACAGTTCACGAGATCATTTTGTGAGTTAATAATAGTTCACAGACAAGGTGACATAGATACCGAGAGTCACAAGAATCTATGTTACCTTGCAATTTTTAAGGGTCACAAGCTTAAATCATGTCGTCCATTTAATGATAATTTTAAGAGGCAATATTATTGGCAGATGACGCGATGGTTTTGTAGATTTATGTCAATGAATTGTTCAGTTATTTTTTGTATTTAGGACGTTCCCCCCCGCAAGTGAAAAACCATACTTATAGCCTATAGTACTTACACAATACTCAATGTAAACCTATATACTATCCTATGCTATCCAACACACTGCTCTCCATGTTTTTCGCTTTTATGAACCCACACATTTGTATTTTTTCTAAGCCTGAAATCACCTGTTTTTAACCCTCCAACCAGGTATAGCTTTCAGTCTCATGAAACCTGACCCAATGCCCCTGTTAGCGACAAGGTGCACTGTTGTTTACCTGCTGCGCAGTAGCCTTAGTGAGTAGCACCAGCAGCAGTAGTACACTTCAAACAGAGGCCTGGCACGCAGGATTAGAAACAAAAGACAGGACTACATTTAATAGAAACATTTGACATTTTTTTAGGCCTACGATAAACATTACTCAGTAAAAGCCAGTCATGCATGGAGCCACCACAAGAGGTTGGTATTGTACAAGTAACTGTAGCGAAGTGAACGCGCACAATGTATATCCACATCCCTTTCTGCACAGCTACTAATTGCGATCGAAAGTGTTAAACAGATACAAATGACTTACGAGATGTACCCGGCGTCCGAACATTTGGTAAAACGATGTCATCGATGACCCATGGATAATCTCCCGCAGAAGTTTGCGAATATGTTCTTCAGGTCGGCTTTTAATTTGAGAGGCTAAATCGATATATGCAAATAGTGGAATTGCTACACAATGTGGTATGGTGCAACATGGGATGTCCAGTTTAGTAACTTTCGGAGAAGCATGACTAATGCTGTCTTTGCCTTTCAAGTTTCACGTTCAAGACCTTGGACTGGTATACGGACGTTTGAAGCCGAGGGGATAAAGGTAAATGATTTTGGATCACAACACGCGATACTTCTTCAGAGAAATAAACCTTAAACAGGGCACCGTTAACGAGAGAGTGCGACTGTGTTTTTCTACTGGATGCATTTCATATGGAGACCAACTCACCTAGTATTTTACATATGCCGTTATAAATAAATAAAAATGGGTTATACGGTGGTTAGAGGCGGGTTAGACGTCCCTGGTCTGGCACATTTCAACCTCACGTTCACAAGAATAGGTTTTAAGTAGATACTTTTTTGAATTAATGTATTTACAAAATCCGTTACGCTTCTAATAGCCCTACTCAGTCAGGATATTTCTATAGTCTAAATATAATTTAAACATTCAAAACAGTACAAGTAAGCACTGGTACTGAGCGACGTGCTTGCCATTTTCCATACCTGGGCTATAAATTTAAGCGACATTGCCTCGTTCCTACTAGTGTTAAAGCGACCAGATTGTCATATTGTAACCGACATAATAAAAGTCTCTTGAGTTTGCTCAGTGGTAATTGATGTAAATCTGGTTTGACCTTGTTAGGTATCCGCACTGTAGTGAAATAAGCAGAAGCCTCTGTTAAAAGCATCTGACGTCAGCATTGTGCATCGTCCGGGAAAGATATAAAAGTGTGCTTCTCTATTTTCAATAATCATATTGTATTGTCATATCTGGATCGCAGAGGCAACACATGCCCAGGTCAGATGGAGACAGACTGCCAATAACATCCTTGCAATGTGAATTCTACCATCACTATCAATTCATCAAATTATGAGACAAATACTGTGAGTTTACAAATAAGATCATGGATTGTTCATAAATCCAAATGATGTCTAACAAAACTTTCACAAATCGAAATAGCATCCTCCATAGATTAACCAAATCACAAGTCACAACAGCAACATTGTTTAGGCCAAACACTATGTACTTGTATGGACATACTGCTGCATTCGTGCAAGAGGAAAGATGCTAAGTCACTGTGAACAGTCTCACAGTCCTTTATTCTGCTGTCTGATATTTTTAGGCTGGCTGTAATGGAAAATAAATGACTGAAATCCTCTCTCTGATTTATCCCTACAACTCAGGGGGACAATGTGTGTCAAGAAGTGCAGGAACATGGCTGACAGTGGGAACTATATCATCGGAGCTTGGTCCAAACGAGTAATGGCCTTCTAGCCATTACGTATAGCCCAGAACCAGTCTTCTAGACCAGAACGTTCACTGGTCTCTCGTCTCCCTTCGACGCACTAAACTTTTCCTTTTCTGTAATCCGGGATACATTATATAATGGGATGTGTCAAATCCAAAAAGAACAGTCCTACCCAGTATGCCAACTCAGTGGAGAATGCGGACAACAAGCCTGGAAAGCGGACCGATAACACGCTTTTGGTCCACTCAGAGACGGGGCCTGTGGATGACTCTTCCCGGGCCCCCCCCATCCTACTGGAGTACGCCCAGCAGCTGTCAGAGGAGATAGTGGCACGAGCTGTACAGCAGTGGCTAGAGCTGGACCGTCGCTACGGTGACATCCCTTACATTGAATGTGATGTGCCATGACATCAACGGGGTCTCCCTTTCTCCTCTGTCTGTTTACGAGATAAGGAGATACCAGACGGGAATGTCTGTTCTGAGATTTACATTGCATTAATCTAATTTCTACCAGCTAGAAACTGCAAGATGATGATGCCGTCTTATGGTTCAAAGGCGATTTGTTTAATTTACACTTAAATTGTATTACTCATCTGGTGACATTTTGACCGTGGCTAATGAACAAAGGCCTTTAATACACCTGTGACATTCTAGACCATATCCTTGCCTTTGGCTTTATCTAGACTAGTGTTCCAAGTGGATGTGTTTGGTTACACATGATATCGTTCAATCATAGGAATCAACAAAGAATTAAAAATGAATCCTGCTTTGGAAACAACCAGTTCTGCCTCCCAGTGAATTTACAATTTCTGCTTGACGTGCCATCCTCAAGCTTCGGTTTGTGTAAACGCTGGAAGTTATTAAAAGGACCCAAAAGCATTAGATGCTCATGGAGCCAGAAGCTACAGCACATCACCATATTTATCAGCCTTCCCGGAGAGAATTTCCAAGGACAACGTAATTGGGTATCAGCCTCTCACCTAGTGGTCCAAAATCAAGGAAAACTCTTATTCTTTACTCGCTAAGCAGCTGGTCTGATGACAAGCTGGAGCAACTATGGGCCTTTTACTTTCACGTTAATCATGTTTTCAGCATTCTTCCATTCAGTTAATTTAAATGACCGTAAAACTTTATTGGGGGTTGGCGAGTTCTATAGACCACAAGAAAATCAAGATACTGATTTCCAAATTGACTGACTCGGCTCCTATACCTAAAAAGTGCTTGATTCACAAATACATCTTGTTCTGGCATAAAATTAAACTAGGACAAAGCACCTTGTTTTTAATGTACAGTACTCAATCTTTCCAAGAATGAGCTGCTGCGAACTGCCCCAAGGAACGTTTTAATAGAAATATGCAAATCTTAAAGACCATGGTAGAAATATTCTTAAAATACACTGCACACTTAAATCACACATTGTCTCGATGATGAAAAATATATTAAAGATCAAAATCTTTACTGTACATTCTGTAATTCATTAAGAATAAAATGATGTAACAATGGTCAATGGGAACCAAAATTGTGTACGTTCATCCCAGAAACTCATGTGACTCAGTAGTGTGCAGGGCCCGACGTGCCTGTATGCACTTCCGACAGCGTCTGGTCATGCTCCTGATGAGATGCGGATGGTGTCCCGGTGGATCTCCTTCCAGACCTGGATCCAGACTTGGATTCAGGTCTGGAAAAACGTGAGTCAATGGCATCGATGCCTTGTTATCCAGGAACTGCCTACACACTCTGGCCACATGAGGCTGGGCATTGTCCTACACCAGGAGGTACCCAGGGCTCACTGCACCAGTGTAAGGTCTGACGATGGGTTGAGGATTTCATCCCTGTACCAAACAGCAGTCAGGGTATCGCTCGCTAGCACGTGTGGTCTGTACCAGTTTCCTGGTATCTACTCCATGCTCTTGAGAATGTATTGGGAGACAACGCAAACCTACATGTGACGGCGTGCATAAATGTGCCATTCTGGGGGAGCTGGACTGCTTGTGCAACCTTGAATGGGCTGAATGCTAACAGTTGTGACAAGGACACTAGCGAAACTAGGTACGAATGAGTAAGGAAGGATAAGGAAAGAGCAATTGTCTGTGGCCACCACCTGCAAAACCATTCCCTTTTTGGGGGTTGTCTTGCTGTTTTACCAAAACAGGTGATATTGAATCACAATCGATTATTTCAAACTAGACAGATGGATTACCCTGAAGTTTAAGTCACTTGATGTTATACGGCAATGATTACGGGTTCCTTTAGTTAATTTGAGAAGTGCAGCATGGTGCTATTTTAACAGGCCATAAGCCCCACATTCTGATAGCTTGGCTTTTGAGTTGACCACAACTGCCAAGTTTACACAAGCACAAATATTTTCAATGGGTTTTCTAATGAGGTTGATATGATAGAATGCAATAAGCGTGGCAATTTCTCTGCGCTTGAAGCAGGGTGCTATTGTATACAACATAAAGTCATTACTTCACTGGAAATGTTGACTTTTGGGAAGTTTACATCTCAAGGATGACCTCCGCTGCATATTTGGTGGTGCTGAGCTTTTAATGCTATGCCCAAAAGTCCATTCCATTTAAAAACAACCAATATATAACATTAGCACTAATCTGGGTCAAGCGGTTAATCTCTTGAACCATTTGAAATATGATGTAAACAAATGGTAAAGCCTCCTTTTTTTCTTGTGTAGTCTGTATTCTGATAACTAGGAGATTGAATGTTCCTAATCAGTCTGTTAACACTGCTTCAGCTGGATACAATTTTTAACCAAATGTAAATACGAATAAAGAAAACTTGAATTCATTTTAGTCATCTCGTCAGTTTGATTACACGTAACGAGTATTTGGTTTAAAGACAAAATGCAGTAGATTAATATTTAATCTACAGACCTTTAGAGGTCTGTAAGCAATTGACAAAATGACACCGATAAAGCTGAAGAATGCACCCTCCACTATTATTATTTTGACGAAATACACTTGAAAAGTAACTTCGTCCTAACCTGAATCTGCCATCTGAATATCCAATGCCTACATTTTAAACCAACATTTAGTTATTTGATGAACCCATCCAAGGCTTTCTAGAACCAACAGCTCACACTGCCCTCTAGTCTTTTAACATTGCTTTAATCACTAGATTAGCTGATAGACTCGTAGGTCGAGGAGATGTCTAATCGACTTAATGTGATTAAAGGATCACACCAACCAGTTTTTATATTGTCGCTCAGAAGCTTTAGGAGCTGAATGCTACTGGATTTTATATTGTGGATCAGAATCTGAACATTACAGGCTTTTATATCATGTTTCAGAAGCTCTAGGAACTGAAACCTACAGACTTTGCAAACAACAGTGATCATAAAAAATACAATGGCATATCCCACTAGGTCTTATATTAGAGTACGACTTGGATTAATTGTAACCTGCCATAGCAGCTTTTTTCTGTCATCCTGTTAACATACACATTCTGAAAAAGGTACTCATACCTTTGAGGGGCCAATGAAAGAATTGAGTTTACATACTGTACCAACGACGAGAGTTAATTTGACCATTCAGAAAATAGCCCTTGCATTAATATTGCAATGCGTTTCACACTGGGTGATTCAAAAACAAATTATTCCTGTATCAGATGCTGTTGTTATTATAATCTTTATTCACTGGCTGTATGAAACTACAGAAGTCCTATAGAATCTAATATTTTACCAGCATTGGAGGTTTGAATCCAGATGTAAATTGATTCCTGGTTTTGTAAACTGTGTCTTAACAGTCAAATTAGATTTGAGTATTTAAACAGATATTTTGCAAATAAGCTATTGATAATAGCTTGACTGTGTGTGCTAGCAAGCTAAGCTTCATTATCAATTGTTGACTAATGCCCACACCTTTCAATAAATTCAGATGACAATGATAGCCATGTTAGCAAATGACATGTTATGGGCAATAACACCTGCAGTGTGAATAAAGCAAGTGTCCCTAGGTATATCATAAATAAAGTGTATAGTTACATAGGCAGGCAGTATAAATATGCTATTGTCATGGATGACTTTAACAATTAAACAAATTAAAATGAAACACATTAAAATCCGGTTTCCATACACTTATCAAGCTTTTGCCCATTAAACAGACTGATACAACTCATAGTTAAGAAATTATAGTCATTGTAAATGAGTGAACAATGAACCAATAACTACCATACACTATAAACGCACCAGGCCATTTAAAAAGGTGTGATCCCTTCAGTACATGATAAAAGGCATGACATCTGGCTGGCGCCTCTCCTAGGGCAAATTCTAACCCATAAAAGATGATCTCTAACGCCAAGAAATAACTAAGCCTCTGTTCTTCAGGAAAGTGTTTATGCGGGTTCATAGTTTACTTTGCGGCAAGTAATTTAGCTCGTCTGGCCTAATTCCTCTCTGGCAGCTGGTAAGTGTTCTAAACTGTGTGCGGAGGGTTTTAGTGATGCAAATGTTATTTCATAGAAGCAATGATTTAAAGGTAACTACAGAAAAACAGAGGGCCAGATTCAGTCAAATCGCTAATTATATTACAGCTCATACACTGCACAATGTCTTTTACTTATGTCCAAATTGGGCAGAAGATAAGATGTAAATTTTTTGCAGTATAGACATTTCGTTGAATTGCTGGAAAAGGTATGAGAGAGACTGTCAGACCGAAATTAAACAGGACCGTGCCAGAAGTGCCATAATAACCATGTGACAGCACTTAAAACAGTGATAACATTTCTTTCCTAGCAGCTCCACCTATTTACCTACTTTTCTTTGCCAAGGTAATAGCAAAAATAAATAAAGCATAGTAAATAAGGGAACAGAGAGATACTGTTCATCAGAAACACCCCTTTTAGAACAACATATTCCAGGAAGATGAATACACAAGGGTTTTGTATCAGTTTGAAGTTACAAATTTTTCACTTTTTCAAAGGATTTCTAATATCAAGAAAAGTGATTTAAGTTTTAGAATGTATTCAGCATTACACATTTTGTATCCAGCTAGCTAGATAATGCACATCTAGAAAACAACAATCAAGTAAATCTAATACAAAGATAACAAATGTAATGTGTCATCATCTTAATGAGGATCACTCTACTTTGAAACCATGCTGATTTTATTTAAAAGTAATTATAGCAGTAATGTCATAACGCACTAAATAATGAGGTTATCTCTCTCTACCCCCCCAAAAACCACAACTGCCAAGTTACAACAGTACTCTTTCCAGTACTGCTGGTGTGAGAGGATACCGAATGACAGTTGTAGGATGTCGGCAACCAACATCTATAATGTGTACTCCTTTCCTCCAGTTTGACCATTGAGTCATGAGGTCAAGTTTCAAAGAGATCCTGGAATCTGATTAGTGGCCGTGGAAAGGAAGAATATGAAGTAAGAAAACTATTGTTGGTAACTGGGACACTTGCTAGAAGAAAAACCTCACAAGTGGGAGGGCGTGGTGCTTTTGTCTTTAGGGCTGATCTTAGAGCTTGAGGTCATGCTCCTCCAGAGACGAGAAGCAGTCCTCCACAATCTCATCTGAGACCTCCTCCAGTGTTGATGGGTTCCACTTGGGGCTTTGGTCCTTGTCAACCAAGACTGTGTAAACAAAACAATTATTGCACTTAACCAGAAACTACTTGCAACAACAACACATTAATACAAGACAATTTGTAATAAAAACCTCTGCCCCGAAATTAGGCTTTAAGCCCTAACGGCATGTCCATTAAATACCTCACCTGCCCTGACACCCTCATAGAAGTCACTGCCCTTCTGGGAAAGAATAAATAAACACGAATCAAAACTCATGACACACATACCTTCTTAAAACTAATAAAGAAAAAGAGGGAGGTACATGGCAATCTAATTGACTAAATTCACAAATTGCATTACCTTTAGATGGGAACAAGTTTAAATTCCTAAGGAGAGTGAGTACATGTGACAGGAAGTGAAGGTAGTATTAATAGCTTGGAGCCTTAAACATACCTTCATGCAGGCTTGACTTAGTCTGTACTCCATCACCAAAACCTCCTGCAATGTCATGGTGCCTCCTGCCCAAATCTGCTTGAAGGTTATCTTCAGTGATGTGGGAGACATCTTTGCAAGTGTCTGTGAGTTTCAGAAATACAAAACAACGTAGCTGTGACCCGGGTTTGTAAAATATGCCCACAGAACTTGGTTGAATCCACTGAAAATATAATATTCACACAATTACCTACTTCACATGAATTAAGTTCTAACCAAAGCCTGCACTTAGGGAAAGGTCAATAGTATATAGACTGTACTTTCAGCTGGGCGTGCAGTATGCCCAGTGGTCTATGTAGATGATCTTCTTCATTATCGTCACTCTATTTTACATAGGTCATCACCTTAACTGACCCACCATCTAACGCCGCCATCTGTGATAAAGCACTGTGCATTGTGGAGTAATGTCACTCTTTTCCACAGCCTCAATCTCTAACAGAGCATCCTGTAAATTATTTCAGATATAACCGTGTAGGAAAGACAGGAAAGATATTGGATAGGGGCAGTCAAATGACAGTTAGCTAGATTCAAACCTATACCGACAAATACGTTTAGCGTTTTTGACCAAACATTCACACAGCTACATATTTAGTTCCTCTAAAGGAATCCAGTGAGGAATGGCTAGCAAGTAAATGACCGTGCGCTGGTTCATTGGGGCCGTTATGTTTGTGGGGTGATCAGAACAACACCTTGTGGGTGTCCAACAGTTAGCATAACTCAGTGCTAATAAGTGCACCTTACTCAATGATGCATCTTTCAGCGCTAGGAAACAAGCATACAAACGGGAACCCCATTTAGGGTTGTCAGACAGCGGCTCCACTCCGCTAGCCAAAGGTTGAGGCCCGACCTACCTCAGCTTGTTTCTGAGCGAATAGAGAGCCGTCTGCCTTCAGGTTGCGTACAATCCCCTCCACATTGCTGGACTGAAATAGCCTGAGGGCCACAGAAATACATTTTGAAACATTCAATACACATGACTGAATAGCCACATGGTATACAGTACAGACAGGTATACCGTATACACAATAACACAAAACATATAGCACTCTGTTGTGAGTGGCTACACATGGGAGTTCTGAAGGGTAGGGCTTTTTATTCCAAATGCCCCTTCTCCAGCTTCCCTCGCTCCATCATCTAAACTAATCACCTGTCAACTCATATGTGATATATTCAAATATCAAAGGGATTTGCCACTTTGCTGTCTTGTGCTATACATCTCTTTTTATACATTTGCATGTAATAAAAATAACAAGTACACTGCTCCAAAAACACATCAAACATATTAAAGAACAAAATCTTTACTGTTAATTGTGTACATGACATAACAATAGACATCGGCCGATTAAGGGCTGGATTCAAACAAAAATCAAAGTAAACAATAATATCACACGCTATTCCAAATTCCATGAACTTCGTCAAGGCAACTCAATATTAGTGGGGGGTCCTCAGTGGTGTGTATGGCCCCCACGTGCCTGTATTCACCCCCGACAACATCTGGACATGTTCCTGATGAGATGGCGAATGGTGTCCTGGGGGCGAGGGGGTTCTCCTCCCAGGCCAGGATCAGGTCATCAGTGAGCTCCTGGACAGTCTGTGGTGCTACTTGGCAGAAGTCGATGCGCATCCAAGAGGTTCCAAGAGTGCATTACGTCCAAGAGGTTCTCAATTGGATTCAGGTCAGGGGAACGTGAGAGACAGTCAATGGCATCAATGCCTTTGTCATCCAGGAACTGCCTACACACTCTGGACACATGAGGCTGGGCAATTTCCTGCACCTGGAGGAACCCAGGGCCCACTGCACCAGCGTAAGGTCTGACGATATGTCTGTTTTCATTTTTCATCCTAGTACCTAACAGCAGTCAGGGTACCGCTGGCTAGCATGTGGAGGTCTGTGCGACCCTCCAAGGATGTGCCTCCCCAGACCATCACTGACCCAGTCAAACCAGTCATGCTGGATGATGTTGCAGACAGCATAACGTTCACCACAGCATCTCCAAACTCCTTCACATTTGTCACATGTGCTCAGTGTGAACCTGCTCATCCGTGAAGAGAATGGGGCGCCAATGGTGGACCTGCCAATTCCGGTGTTCTCTGGCAAAAGCCAATCGAGCTGCACGGTGCTGGTCAGAAACATCCACATCAGTAGCCCGCTGGAGGACATTTTGTAGGGCTCTGGCAGTGCTTCTCTTGTTCCTCCTTTCACAAAAGAACCAATATCGGTTCTGCTTGTGGGTTGATGCCCTTCTACGGCCCAATCCAGCTCTCCTAGTGTAACACCCAATCTCCTGGTATCTCCTCCATGCTCCTGAGACTGTACAGGCAGACACAGCAAACCTTCTTGAGACAGCATGTTTGGATGTGCCATCCTGGAGGAACTGGACTACCTGAACGAGCTGCAGGTACAACCTCACGCTACCAGTAGTGACAAGGACACTAGCATCACTATAGAATAATCAGAATACAATGCTTAATACATTTTTTAAGTGAAAAAGTATAGTTCTAAAGTAGTAAGAAGCAGTTGTTCAAAATTATATAAACAAACAAATGTTTCGCAAAATGGAATCCAATGCTCCCATCCAAAAATGTATTCTGTAGTGCTACAGCTGTTCGCCCAGCTACTAGAGTAGTAGCTGCACAGTGCTCATACTAGAGGAATGAGCTCCGGGTATCTACTGCTAGAGGAATAAGCACTGTAGCTCCTATTAGCAAATATTTTCAGTACAGCTAGTGTCTAGCCCTTGATTAGGTGAATCCTGTGTGCTATTGCATCGGGTGAAGAACAAGCACATGCTAATAACAGTTGGCCCTCTATGACTCAAGCTTGTTTACATGTGGGGCTTTGGTTAGGTCACATCATGATCCAGTGCCCTCTAGGCCAAAGAGGCTTTACCTGTGGCACAGATGGACACAGCAATAATCTCAGAAAAGTCATCAGTTGGGAAAATGTACTGCAGCATTTTGTTTGGGATGAAACTCAACCTGTCACACCAGTGTGCTATTTTACTAAATATATCCAGTGTTGGTAACAGGGCCCTCCTCTCTAAGAGGTACTGTAGGTGGGTAGGTGTATGTGTGTGTGTGTAAACCTGTAGGAGCAAGTCATAATATATTATTTAAAATACTTAGGAAAATAGAGCCTGGGAGACAAACGTCAGTTACCTTTCAATCAGATCCATGTGTTGCTCAAGGACAAATGGCTTCTCTGCATCCAGACTGCTCTGCAAACAGCGAATAAGAAAAGAATACCAGTTAAACTCACATGCAATCTTTTTATGCACTTTCTTGTTGACACTTCCACTGTGTGAAAGCGAAGTCTGATGGTACAACCCATATTGTTGTGCTCACATCCATTTTTATAATAAAACATATTTCATGTGTAGTTACTTAACTCCTCAACCTAATTCAGCCTCTGTTGAACATTTTGGAAAAGGTGTAAAATGAAGGGCCAGATTGCTTGGAAGAAGTATACTATAAAGGGGACATTTTGCTATTTGGAACACAGTTGTGGTAGTTTATATTTGAGGCCCACTACCAATTTCACAAAAGGTTCATAAATCTGCCATGTAAAGTAATCTGATGCACTTATGCACAATAAAACCAGGCAAAGTAGTGTACTTTCAGCCAGGAGTCGAACAGCCAGTACTGATAAAGAACGAAAATTAAAAAAAACGTCCACACACACACACACACACACAACCGTACCTAAGACGAAGCTGTGCACTGTGAAGCTGTGCACTGCATACCTTCAAACTGCCTGCTAACACACTATATTGCATTTATTTTAACTTTTTATACTCAAGAGAATACAAACATGAGTTTATATTGTTGAATCGTTATATAGTGTGATGAGTACTTTGCATGAATAATCTGTTTCTCTTGTACTTTCTTTGTGTGATTGCGTTTTAGTTTTTTTTTCCCAAATAGAGAACTTATTTTTATTTCGTTGAACTCTTCAGAAACACAATAGTCTTAAAAACCAACATGCAATAACGTGGATTGTGATCCTGCCTGAAAATAATGTGATATCGTCTTTTTGCCACTAATAAATACACTTCTACCTGTTTCTGATAGGAGTCCAAAACTCTGGAGATGTCTCCAATGGACGGAGCTTTTAGGTCCACAAGCTCCTTTTCAAGGGCAGCAATCTAGGGAGAAAATTAGGAGAGTTAATCTTGACTCCAAACTCCTTTCTTTTGAAGTCTCAGTTTGAGGACATTTTCTAAATTAAAGTTGTAATATATTTTGTACTACTTATTGGAAAAATCCCTCTGCTTCTCTCCTGACCAAGAACTAGTACAGTATGTTCTGGTTTTTATCTTAGCTGGCAAATAAACTCAACTCAATAATGGCCAATGAATTTGAGTGACAACTTCAGGCAGGTACATCACATTCAGTTAGTTTAGCACCAAAACAATAACAAACGTTTATAATAAGAATATAATAGGTCAAATCTGAGCTCCGGTCCAATAACACGAGTCACCTATCTAACTCATAATCAATCAGGGATGGTTGAGTTCAGCTGGCCACTGTGTTCATTTTGTGTTGGGTTAGCAGCAGAGGTTTGAATCTCATTATGGCGGTTGTCACAAGCTCGGTTGGTGGAAATGAAATTGCAGGCTTTGTGGCGATACCTTTCAGAAATAAAGATATATCTATAAAAAGTGTTGTTTACAAAGGGGTTTATAAGGAGTCCCACCAGCTTTAAACAAGATTGGATCCAGTGACCCAGCCTGACCTCCCACCAGCCCCTGCCTTTGGCTCAGCACCTTCTGAGAATCCACAAAGTGGCTGGCAACTCCTGCTTTCTGGACGTCACGTCCTTTGAGGCGGAAACCCGTTAGGGCCAGGAAGAGACCCAGCTGGCCCTGTAGCCTTGGCAGGAAGTAGCCACCACCCACATCAGGGAACAGTCCTGCCAAATGAGTAAAGGTGCTCTAAATCAGATTATTAAACATCCAAAGTGAAACATACTGTGCTCTACACAATTTATCTATAACCTCTTGTAAGAACAAGCAAAAATTTATTTTAAATATATAATCGTAGTTTATCAGCAAATAAAATAAATATATTACTTGATTGAAGTCGTTAAGAAACAATCACAAATTAAATACAACTCTTAAATAACATGTGATACTTGTTATTAATTAAGTCTTAATTGGGGTAAGGGTTTAGGGGCCAAGGGGGAAACATTGCTGGTCAGATCACTGCCCTAATCTGTCATTTAGGAATTGTTTCTGTCATTTAGGAAATGTTTCATTTGTACAGGATGTGAGTATAACTGCCCTGAAATTATGCAAAGAGAAAGCTTCCAAAACTCTACGGAATGACAACATGGGAGGGAGTCTGATCAGAGCAAGATCAGAGATTAGAATATCTGACCTAATTCTGGGCTGAAAATGTAATATCATAAATGCCAGATTACAAGTCCTTTTGCGGCCTCGGGCATGGAGGGTTAAGGTCCAACACAATCTCTTAATCCCATGGTGGAGAGGGTTAAGGGACTGAGGGTGAAAGATGGGGGAGGGACATCAGGGCAAAGTTAAAGGATAGAATGTACAACAAGTAGAGAGTACTCCATCGTGTTGGTAACACCACAGGTCAAAGGTTTGGGGTTGCTTAGAATTGGCCATGTTTTCGCAAGAAAAGCACCTTTTTTTTTCTCATTAAAACAACATAGAATTGATCAGAAATACAGTGTAGACATTGCTTATGTTGTAAAAGACTATTATAAATAGCCGTTATCAGCAACCATCACTCCTGTGTTCCAATGGCAGGTTGTGTTTTCTAATCAAAGGTAATCATTTAAAAGCCTAATTGATCATTAGAAAACTTTCATGCTGATTAAAGAAGCAATAAAACTGTCCTTCCTTAGACTAGTTGAGTATCTGGAGCATCAGCAATTGTGGTGTTTTTTTAAAGGATCAAAATAGCCAAAAACAAAGAACCTTTTTTAGTATATTCCTGTTCAGAGAAATAAATGCTATTCCATTCGAAAAATTGCCAAGATATTCTTGTGCAACACTGTGTACTAATCCCGTTAAAGTGCAAACTGTCTCTTACTAAAATAGAAAGAGTGGAAGGCCCTAATGCACAAATGAGTAAGAGGACAAATACATGTATTTTCTAGTTTGTAAAACAGACCCCCACAATTCCTTAACTAACACCTTCATTAAATAGTACCAGAAAAACAACAGTCTCAACGTCAACAGTGAAGGGGCCACCTTGGGATGCAAGCCTTCTAGAAAGATTTGCAAGGAAAAAGACATTATCAGATCTCAGCTCATTTGAGCTGTGACACCAGCTTGACTGTATGCTATGTAGTGTCCATCAAGCCAATGTTCCCTTGTGTCACAGCTTTTGGGTTAATTAGACAAAAGATACCAAGACTACAGAAGGTGTGACGGCGTACCAGTGGCATTAGCATTCAAATGGATGAGGGGTGCAGAAAACACAATAAAGTTGAGCTGTAGCAATGAACTTTGCCCTTTCCAATGTTCTGGTAAAGGGACTGAAGTAAAGTGCACTGCAGCATTTGGCTCTGGGCCAGAGCTGTGTTGCCCAACAGCAGGGTAGAAAACCCAGGCAGCTTCACAGAGGATTAGTCAGTCAGCTTCAGTTGAGGTTTCAGTCTTGCCGATTGTGATTGTCTCTGCTAATAACATTACAGCATTCGGGTCTGCTAGTGTCCGGTCATGCACACGAATGAACAAGTCCCGCACGTGCTCACAAATAAATACCCTCCAACAGATGGGTCTCAGATTGTGCAATTTGATTGTGTTCTACTTTTCCTGCTGCTTTGCCAGTCACAGTGCTATTTGCCCACAGAAATTATTTTTTTTCTCTTATAAAAAACGTGCCACTATTACAGAGAGGTTTACCCCTAAATTTAGAAACATTAAATGACTGCTCTATTCCTAAGAAATATATTACTTAATCAACCATGCACACAAACAGAAATTTGAAAATAAGCTTTGTCTGTGAGTAACAGAGACACAGAGAGACGCAAGTGGTAACTGGCCCAAGTAAGTAAGTCGTATTCATTGTTCAGTGCATCCAGAAAGTATTCACAGCGCTTAACTTTTTCCACATTTTGTTATGTTACAGCCTTTTTCCAAAATTGATTCAATACATTTCCCCCACATAATTCTACACACAATACCCCATAATGTGAAAACAAAGTGAAAAAAATGTGTTTGATATTTTAAATAGATCTTCAAAACTAAGAAGGAACATATAAACATGTACATAAGTATTCACAGCCTTTGCTCAATACTTTGTTGAAGCACCTTTGGCAGCAATTACAGCCTCAAGTCTTTTTGAGTATGATGCTACAAGCTTGGCACACCTTTTGGGCAGTTTCTCAGATTTTTCATTGCAGGACCTCTCAAGCTCCATCAGTTTGGATGGGGAGCATACGTTGCACAGCCATTTTCAAATCTCTCCAGAGATGTTCATTTGGGTTCAAGTCTGGGTTGTGGCTGGGCCACTCAAGGACATTCACAGATTTACCCGAAGCTACTCTTTTGAATTTTTGGCTGTGTGCTTAGGGTCGTTGTCCTGTTGGAAAATGAACCCTTCGCCACAGTCTGAGGTCCATTTTGCTCTGGAGAAGGTTGCCATCATGGATGTCTCTGTACATTGCTGCATTCGTCTTTCCCTTAATCCTGACTAGTCTCCCAGTTCCTGCCACTGTAAAACATCCCCACAGCATGATGCTGCCAACACCATGCTTCACTGTAGGGATGGTATTGGCCAGGTGATGAACAGTGCCTGGTTTCCTCCAGACATGACGCTTGGCATTCAGGCCCAAGAGTTCAATCTTTGTTTTATCAGACCAGAGGATTTAGTTTCTCATGGTCTGAGAGTCCTTCAGGTGCTTTTTGGCAAACTCCAGAGCATAGAGCAATGCTGGAGCTCTGTCAGAGCGACCATCGGGTTCTTGGTCACCTCCCTGACTAAGGCCCTTCTCCAATGATGGCCTCAGTTTGGCCAGGTGGTCAACTCAAGGAAGAGTCTTGGTGGTTCCAAACTTCTTTCATTTACAGATGATGGAGGCCACTGTGCTCATTGGGACCTTCAATGCTGCAAAAGAATAAATCACATAAAACCAACCCAAAATTTTCCTACACCGATTTTCATTACCCATCAATAAAACATCTCTGTGAAAAAAACTCTAATATTCAAAATGTGTTCAAAAATGCCAATTATGCTTAGCATACCAAAGCAACCCACCACACCTCATTAGAAGGAATGGAGGACACTGAAAAGCATAACAACTGTGTTTCCACCAATACATTTATAGTTTGTTTTACATTGATCAAACACATTCTTGTTTACAGATCTGGTCCTCTATACAATTCTGTCTCGGTCTACAGATATTTCCTTGAACTTTATGGCTTGGTTTGTGCTCTGACATGCACTGTCAACTGTGGGACCTTATATAAACAGGTGTGTTCATTTTCAAATCATGTCCAATCAACTGAATTTACCACAGGACTCCAATGAAGTTGTAGAAACATCTCTAGATGTTTGATCAGTAGAAACAGGATGCATCTGAGCTCAATTTTGAGTGTCATGGCCAAGGCTGTGAATACTTATGTATGTGATTATGTGATATTTTATTTTTAATACATTTGCAAAAAGTATCATGTTATCATTATGGGGTATTGTGTGTAGAATTTAGATGAAAAAAATAAATTAAATCCATTTTGGAATAAGGCTGTTACATAACAACATGAGGAATAAGTGAAGCGCTGTGAATACTTTCTGGATGCACTGTATGTATAAATATATATAATTTCATGCTAGTGTGAAGGACATAGGACATGGCACAAATCTTCCCCCAGTACAAGTGTGACTCCCACGTGCACTTCAATGCGGTGAACAACCCTGAAATAAGATGTGGGTCATCAATAATACATGTCTATTTCAGACCCCATTATGAATCTTTATGGTCAATTACGACTGGCTTGACCGTGCCTTTCACAGCAAACCACTCTGAAAATAATTGCAGGCTAGTCCAAAACCTGCCAGAAACACAGAGAAGCTTCAATCTCCTCCGTTGATGATGGTGCTGTTCATCTTCATAGAATATAAGATGGGAGCCAGCAACATGACAATGTTCCAAAATATTCCAGTAAATTCACCAAGGCAAATGGCAAAAGCATGGCAAAAGAAAAGAAAAAAGAAATGGAAAGTTCTGGAATGGCCAGGTCAAAGCCTGGATCTTAATCCTATTGCAATGCTGTGGGGTGATTTGAAACGGGCTATGCATGCAAGAAACCCCTTAAACATCACACAGCTGAAAACATTCCGCGTGGAGTGGGAAAAACCTTCGCCCAGTTGACGTCAGAGATTGGTAGACAGTTATAGGAAGTGTCTTATTGAGGTTCATCCAGCCAAAGGGGCCAATACCAGCTATTGGGGCATAGGGTGTCCTAACTTTTTCCTCAGTAGGAAATGGTATCTGGCTTTAGACAAACCCCACACCTGGCAACAAAGTGCATAGGGGTATGAATTTTGATTTGTGGTTGGTTGCTAGGCCAAAGATTGCTGCTTTTCTTTTTTGGTAGTGATCTGCAACCCTTCTGCTGAGGCAGCATTACTTTGTCATTCTCCGGTTAAAAAGTGGTTTTCGTATGTTTCCTGCAAACATTAACCCTCCAAATATGACAACTGACATAAAGCCAATAACATTTGTGGACACTGGTATTATACCCTTTTTAAATCATTAATTAATCCTGAATGAATCTATTCAGCCAATGTGGTTATCTAAGAGACTGGGTGGAGAGACTGAGAGCGATGGAGAGACTGAGAGCGATGGAGAGACTGAAAGCGATGGAGAGACTGAAAGCGATAGAGAGACTGAGAGCGATGGAACGACTGAAAGCGATGGAGAGACAGAAAGCGATGGAGAGCCTGAAAGCGATGGAGAGACTGAAAGCGATGGAGAGACTGACAGCGATGGAGAGACTGAGAGCGATGGAGAGACTGTGCTCTTCTTGCGTCACAGATGTCTGCTTGGCTGCTACATTATTAATGCACTGGAGCGACTATGCCCAGCAAGGCTACACACCCCCAATAACAGGAGCCACACACGGCCCTCCGGGGAAAACAGGGGCGGTGGCTGGCACTCAGTCTTACCGATCGCCGTCTCCGGCATGGCAAATAAAGTCTTCTCGGTGGCCACCCGAAACCGCCCGTGGACAGAGAGGCCCACGCCCTGAGGAAAGGAAAGAGGGTCTGAGCGTGAGTAAATGGGTAATAAAGACTTGGGGCAGAGAGGGAGAAAGACAAGAAAAGGAACAAATAGGTGACAGACGGAATGCAGAAATCCTTGAAAGCGAGAGACGGGTGAAGAGGGACATGCAATAAACACAGACTGAGGCAGGGCATGAATGCCCTTTGACCTCTGTGTTGTGTGTGGATGTAATGCAAGGCTCACAGGACATCAGAGGGAAGGAAACCACTTCCACAGAAATCAGAACCTCTTTAAGATACTAGGACACCAGTGTTGTATTGAATATGGCTGCTTGATCGATTAAGCCATTACCTATCTTGCAGTGACTTTCACACAACTTCCTTATTGGCTACACTTTGTTAACAATTTGTTTCAACAGACCTTCCATGCATCGTGGCAGAAGTGTCCAGTAACAACATTATGGAGATGGATGCTGGTTGACGGAGACAATTGGCTGAGTATCCCTGCCATAGCAGCACAACTCAGAGTGTGTCCAGGACCAGAGGACTGCATTGTTGCCTTGGAAACACCATGTGTGTGTGTGTGTGTGTGTGTGTGTATATGTGTGTCTCTCTCGACTACTCTAACACACGTGTACCCACACAAGTGCACCCAAACACAAACACACAAAAACATTCAAACTCAAGCCCTCCCAAAGTCAAGCGCCAATGTCAGGACAGCTTGCTACAGGGAAGCATCTGATATGATTTGACTAGACATCGTAGACAAGGCTTTTCTCTCACTGACATTTTCAACAGTGTTCTTATCTGCACCTACAAAACCTCCCATCACAGACCAGAGGCGAAATATTGGCTCCTTACAGCTCAAAACACAAATCGATCAAACTGTTCTATGAACTTTCCATGTTAACTACAGTTACTTCATTTGATTGAAAATGGCCCTAGTAAAGTGAAGCCATCTGAATGAAAATGTTTGCAAAGTTACTTTTTCATGTCAAGACATGTCAATGTCAGCCCAAGCGGATTCCTAAAGCAATTACTTTGTTTACGGCTCTCATAGGCTTTACATTATGTGGATACTTTAAGGCTGAAGGTGATTAAAAAAATTAGGGTGGATTTGCACTCAACACAGCAGTACCTGGTCTGCATTGATGATGTCCTCACGCTGTGTGTCCGCAGTGCCTCGGTAACTACAAAGAGACAGGCAGCTGGAGAACAGGATCAACAACAAGTCTGGAACCCAAACAAACATGTAGACGACTCCAACCGGCCTGGGTGAATCTAGAGGTTGTGTGACAAACAGCCATAAAGACTAAACAACACTCATCTTATCAGAGACTAAAGAAATAGTGCGTATTGGTAAATATGTCCCACTTGTGATGTAATGGGTCATCCCAGTGACCAACACCGTCCCAAGGAATCCTAGGCCCCTCAAAAGAGACACCCGGGCCCCCTCAAAAGAGACACCCGGGCCCCCTCAAAAGAGACACCCGGGCCCCCTCAAAAGATACACCCGGGCCCCCTCACTTATAGACAACATTGACAATACTACGCTCAGTGGGCCCTGCCACACCATGTGCCCGTATGGGCCCGGAAATCATATCCACCCTTCCCCTCAATCGCTATGGCCCAGTGCATGACCTACACACACCTGGGCATGACCTACACACACCTGGGCATGACCTACACACACCTGGGTAAGAACTACACACACCTAGGCAAGAATTACACACACCTGGGCAAGAATTACACACACCTGGGCAAGAATTACACACACCTGGGCATGACCTACACACACCTGGGCAAGAATTACACACACCTGGGCAAGAATTACACACACCTGGGCATGACCTACACACACCTGGGCATGACCTACACACACCTGGGCATGACCTACACACACCTGGGCATGACCTACACACACCTGGGCATGACCTACAACAGATTACAACCTTAGAGCTGAGGCGCAGAGTGTACAGCCACATCAACTCTCCCTGGAATTGCTTTAAATTTCACAGTAATTTCACAAACATGACTGTGTAGTTATTTGACAATCTAATGTGTAGGAATTTTGGGAGTTTAATATATTAAACAGCTTCGGATTACATTTCAATAAAATCTGAAGTCAACGCTTTCTTGTAAATTAATGGGTGCGTTGAAATAGTATTCAGTTTTTGTTTGGTTCAGTGAGGCATTCCACTCAGATCACTTCACCAGAGATAAGGACGCCACTAAAGATCGCAAATCGATGGAACAGGAGTTGTTCCTGTAGCCAACCATACACAGCATTTTCTCCAATGTGGAAAATACCACACATTGACATGTCAGTGGAGACTCTGGAGAAGGGAGTGGAAAAGCAAATTACATGCACAAGGGTTCACAGAGAATCCTTATCAGGATGGAATGTGGGGCTGTATATCTCACATTTTATAGCGATGGGAACTGCTGGTTGGAATAAAGGATTTTGCAAAGGGAGCACTACATTTAGCATTCCTTAAGATGAAATCAATCCCATGAGAGAACAGGACACTATGGTCTACAGGTACCACCACCGAACACCATTTATGTCCATGTGAAGAGTACGAAGACTCCCAGAACATAGAATATGTCAAACTTCTGGTATAAGACATTTTGTTCTTCACATTCTATGGCTTCAACAAGAATCTCTTACATATTTGAATTAATATACTGTAGCTAATAACACTGCAGAAGCATGTTATTTCACATCTTTAACTTTTTTGTAAAACAAATCCAAAAGCAATAAAATGTGATACAAATAGACACCTCACAAATCAATTACTCTTTTCCACTTTATTATTTTACTCAGCTAAGGAACCTTTCTTCAGAAGTCCGGTTATGTTAGCATACGTCTCACTAAAATAGCATCACATAGGTAGGATACAACAACTGTTCCCTTTAAAGTAAAAAGAACATTTTAGAGTTTATTATAATCCTCTATTTTTTGTGTACAACAGCATTATCGGAAAAGCACAGAAAAAGAGCACACTGCTCATCCCAAAAATATTGAATTGGTTTCCTTTTAAGACTGTATAACTTAACCATGCCAGAAGACATTCAGTTTAGTTCAACACAAAGTTCTTTCAACGGGAGACTAAATTAAAAGAAATATGACCCAAGGGTCTCTTGACTCTCCCTTCAGACACAAACAGTATTACAGAGACATTAGCGAACAAGAAGGCCTTTCTCTGGTAGGCAGCCTAGTTGTTACACAGAACAGTAGGCAGCCTAGTTGTTACACAGAACAGTAGGCATGGCCAAATCTCCAAGACCTACTGTATGCAGCACTGCCTTCTCTGGTCTTCCGTAATGATTAGAAATATAGAAATGTTCTGCAATCCATTCAGGGAACGGAGTAAACTTCATCAGCCAATAGTGTGGTGTTCTGCTCTACACAGACCCAGAATGACTGTACTAGGCCAGACCGAAAATGAATTAATAGTTTGACTGGCAAATAAATTGTGCAAGAGAAATGGAAATGTTATTACGGTTACTCAGACTCTGCCTTTTATTGTACACATGTATGCTATAGAAATTCATTGATTTAAACGGTGAACAAATCACATGTCTCTACTGACACAGATTATCAATAAAAGTACAATCATATCATATGTGTTGGTTCAAATGTTCTCTGTAAACTGCTAAAAGTAGAACTCAGAGTTGTGTGGTATGATACATTTCAGAATGAATGTTATTGTTCGACAAATTGTTTACAGTAAAATAATTTCAGAGTCTCAGTAAAATGCTGTATAGCGAAGTAGCTCCTTAATGTGTGATCAGGCTAACAGGTAGTCCTTGTTTGCGGAACAGACCAGGATGTGGGCACACCCATGACCAACCTGAATGACCAATAAATCCAGCCCTTATTCAGAAGAGATGGTTCTGATTAGACAAGGAGATAAGGCTTCCATTACTCTGCTGCTTTCCCCATGCAACCACAGAATTTATGCTTTTTCCAGGTTGTCTATCGCTAGACAACCACACTTTCCTGCCATGGAAATACAAAGAGAAGAAATGTGTGGCCTAAAAGTATCCCATAGTGATAAAGATGGTTTAGATGGTTAACTTGTCAATACACAAGTTATTGCAAGCATAAGGCTTGCACCTCTTCTGAACAATTCAGGAGTGTCTGACACTTTACAAGATGTATCTCTTTCATATACTTGTGTTAATTTCCTTTTCAAGTTCTAACATTGTATTTGTCACAAACATTATATCAGACATTGTGGTGGGTCTAGAGAAAAGTCTATTAACCCAACCACATCTGGAGAAAAGTGAAGAGGTCTGAATACTCGCTGAAGGCGCTGTATGAGGGAGACAACTGGTTTCACTCATTCAGAAACAAGATGGCTTGATTGTAATGTATTTCATAGCAAAAACACAATTGTATCAAATTCCTACTAGAATATATCACAGATGACAATATTCCATGGATGGTTGTACTGAGTGTATAAGGGACAAGCTCAGAATGGTTGTACTGAGTGCATAAGCTCGGAGTGGTTGTATTGACAGTATAATAGAAATGTGGCCACTGTTTGAGTAACTATAGCTACAGTCTCTCCCTTTTCTCTTCAAAACCACTGCATGACAACAAAGTATCGATTCCCCTTAATTTCCATTTACAACATTTATCAGACACTCTTATCCAAAGCAACTTACTGATGTAAGTGCATACTGGCCCCCTGTGGGAAATAAACCCAAAACCGTTGTGATGCAGGCTCCACGCTCTACCAACTGAGCTACACGGGACCTACAGGCTAGTGTGACAGACGCATCAGGGGGAAAAGCTGTGGCAGCAACAGGCTCTGATCTACGTCATTCTATATTGCAACCAATAAGAACCCACCTCTGTTTTAATTAAAGACTAAAGGGAGCCAGTTGGAACTCTGAGGCTGTATAGGATGTGATCTGTGACAATTCAAAAGGACAAACACACTAGACACCTTCACCTGAATGGAATGGAATGTACAACGGCTACCTATGATGAAGAGAATGAAGGGCAAAAATGTTGTAAAAGCTTGAAAGACAGGTGGACTCATTCTGTGTTGTGGATGGTAATTTAATGCACAAGCAGTGCAAGTGTTGTCCAGCAAAGGTTGTCCTTGCGTTTGGAACATTCTTCTTTCAAATAAACCTGAAACTGGGTCAATGCCGAATGACTCAAAGGCTTTGCATACTAACGTCACGATTTCTGCACGCATAAAGGAACATGATAACAAGGAAACTACAACATATTCAAGTGCTCATAGTAATTTAGAACTACCTATCCAGCCAACTACCTATCTGGAAACTACTTGAGATTTTGGCAAACCATATTTGAGTTGGGAGGCCCTCACCTCATATCCATGTATTTATTTTGCTTTATGTGTTTTCCTTAAAAAGAGAGAGATTAGCAGGACAAGATGCCTGCCAGTACAGCAATCCACCCATACGCTCTGATCCCAGGAATTAATTCTTATCATGCTCTAATGTTGCCACCTGGTGGTCAATATGTGCACCACAGTAATAACCTGAAATATTATATATTTTAGAGTACTATTTCTAGTCAGTTTATAAGAAATTATTTTTCAAAAGATACTCACCCCACCCATTGTTATCCCATCAATCAGCGCCACATAAGGTTTCTGATATGTTCCTTAAAAGATTAAATGAAATGTATGTTAACACAGGTGCTGTAGAGTGACTGATACAAAAAAGGAGGCAAACAGGTTATCCAAAGAAAAAATTAATCTCACATTCACTAGAGATTGCGTAAAGTAGTATGTTGGTCCTTGTAAATACATGATGAAAACGACTATTTAACAGTTAAATAGTACATAATGGAAAAGACAAGATAAAGACACATACCAATAGTATTGTTCAGGATGTATTCTTCACGGAAGAAGTCCTTTGCGAGAGGATCTCCTACCTTCCCCGCTTCAGTCACAGCTAGCAGGAAATTACATCACAAAAGGCTCTCAGCACAGCAAAAGCACAGAGATCAAAATTCTAAATGACCCTTTAGACTGAGTCAAAACGGTTACTCAAAAATGCAGATGAAAACATGTTGCACAAAATACTGTGAGTGTGTCTTGTTTACCTCGGATGTCTCCACCGGCACAGAAGGCTTTCCCCCCAGCTCCTTTGATGATAACGATAGTAGTCTCCTCATCAGTCTCCCATTTCTACAACAAAACAAGTCATAGGTTAAACATCATATTGAAGTCAACTTTGACTAGTGCACGGAAGTACTTATGCTATATTTTGGGAATTTAGCTGATCTTATCCGGAGCAACTTACACACATTTCATACATTTCAATACCTACAGTTTGGGTTTTAACCACACATGTATAGTGCATAAATACAGCTCTTATCAATGGTATATTGGCCATGTACGACAATCACTTGCTTCTTATTTCTTAAATATACTGTTTTTGTGTAAAGCCCTTTTCAGGTTTTAAAACCTCAGCGATGCTGGCTCACCTTCAGCTGGGGGTACATGAGTCGGATCATGTTCATGTTGAGGGCATTCAGGGCTTTGGGGCGGTTGAGGGTGATCACCCCAGCTTTCCCCACTTTCTCCAAAAGCACCTCAGTCCCAGCTTGACTTGACATCTGTCCCAAACACACAAATACAGGAAAGAGCAACGTAAACAAGCTGGAGCATTAAGGTGCTTAAACCAGAGAAAGTCAATTTCTAACAACACATTTATATAATTTAATGGCATTGGTGCCTCTGTAGGTATAGTTTAACATGCATTTTATCCCCTCTCCTGTCACCCCCGTGGAGAGTGTATTACCACATTGTTAGTGTAGCTAACTCAAATTGCTAACTGTCTCAAAGCAATTGCCAAGATCAATCTGTTCCAAGTGCTTACCATTTGTCCTTGTATTATTTGCAATCTGCAGAGGGACCTTAACCTAACAGGAATAACAAGAATGTGAAAATTAGTGCGTTTGACCATAAAAATATCAACAATGTAAATATGGACATACTGCTTTACAGCGTAGGTTAGTGGCGGTTAGTATAAAATGTCAGCTAAACTTGCTGTTTAATTTTGCTGCTATGCATTGATTGAAAGATAGGCTCATTAGAAAGTGATTTTGGGAGAAATACATTATCTGCATTTGGATTCAAGACGTAGCGTCTTGGATGATTGAATGTCAAAATATGACCTACTTAATCGTGCCCAATGGTCGTCTTTTATACACATGATATATTCTGTAACGTCTGTGACTCAGTCAGCATACACTTTCGTGCACTCAGTTGACAGAGTTAAAGGACGATTGGTTTGAAAGGTAACAAAGTGATGTCCACAGGTTCACCTTCAGTAACTTTACCACAATGTAGCGGGTAATGGACTGGTAAAACAAGCAAATAAATAGGAGACAGAATTAACACGGCTGGCCGTGTCCTACCTGTTCGTATAATTAAAAATATGTATTGACATGGTGGAATTTGTTTTTCTTTTCTGAGCAGCTTGAGACGAATCCAATGGGCCGGTTTACGCTTCCTTGAATGCAGCCGTCTATCCTGATTGGTTACATACGTAAGCGTCAATGGAGTGGCTACGTACCATCAAACAAACTGTACATGCGTTTACTGGTTAGGTTTGACCACACTGCTCTCTACTGGGCAAAAATGTACAGGCACCAAATTAGAAGTCGATTCAATTACTATCCAATTTAAGACATGCTTTAGCTACCTAGGGAAGTAGACATGGTTCAAATTATTAAAAGTGATTATTCCAATACATAAACACCCATTTTTGTAAATGTATTCCACAATTGAAATACCAAATGCATATACAATGTAACTCACTGGCTTGTAAAAACAATCTAAACAGTGATTGAATATTTATTAAATAATATGTTAATTCAAAAAGAAATCAGTCAGTCATTCTCCATTTGGTATAATTTTGTTTTTTCCACACAAATGAACCCATGTAATTTTCTATTTAGACAAAATCTAAATTCCCAGACAGTACTGTTATAAAACAATATGTAATATATGTGATTTGGGATATTCCGTTGTGAAGTAAACATATTAGGTATAGCGCAAAAAAAAGTTTTGGGAGCAGTTATAGTGTAAAAAAATCAGAGTAGGCCTACTGAAGAACAGGGAGGCCCAGGACTCTGACTGCAGAGTTTTATTAGGGGTCAATGCTGCTGAAGCTGCTTGATCTCTGGGTAAAGGACAAACAAACTGCAAAAGGCATGCGCAGTAAGACAGTCCGTGATGTGTTCATGTGCACTAGAGAAATGAGACGACGGCAGCTAGAAGGTCAGCGACAAAGAGAGACAAAGCAGGCATCCGCGAGTAGCAGGGTCCCAAGTGGAATTGTGACAATTTCTGAATTTGCAATGTTTGTGTGGGTGAGCATGTAGAGCAGAGATGTCAAACCGGTTCCACGGAGGGCGGAGGGCCTGCAGGTTTTCGCTCTCGCCTTGTGCTTGATTGGTTAATGACATCACAAATTAGTTACGATCTTCCTTCCCTTGGTTCTGTTTGGTCTCTGTTCAGCACCAATTGAAAGGGAAAACCCAAAACGGTTTGAAACCTCTGATTTGGATGTGGACACACAAAATTACTTTTGCATTTTTAATGTTATAACAGTTAGATCGAAGCATTGCTTCAATGCTTCGTTGAAATGCAATGATGTGCAAATCATTTATGCCTATATTTCATTTGAAATAACAACGAAACAACTTATCAAATATTGAAAATAAGACATGGAAAGATCCATGCCCATTTTGAATTTGTTGCCAGCAACACATTTCAAAAAAGTTGGGACAGGGGCATGTTTGCCACTGTGTTGCTTCACCTCTTTTAACTATATATTCTGTTAGTGTTTGGGAACTAAGGAGAACAATTGCTGTAGTTTTGTAAAGGGAAAGGCTTTCATAATCTTTTAATGATATTATGTATTTTTCAAGAATTTGATATGTTTTCTTTCTAAAATTCTTTTTATTGCATATAGGGTTTAAATGATTTGCACTGCATTTTACACAGTATTGTAACACACGGTTGTATGTAAATACTTAGAATTCCTGTTTTGGCAAGTTCCATCTATAGGGAATCTAGGGTTACACTTGTAGTAATGATTTACAACAATTTCAATAATAACATGTTCTCTTGGTATCATTGATTTAATCAAAAAGAAAAGAAACCACATCCAATGTTTTATTCAGACAATATTTAATATGGTTTTGTATATTAGGGCTATATATCAGCTCCAGAGCTACAGTAAAGCCATAAGGAGAACAAGGCCATTTAGGGTTGATAGGTGAAAAATGTCAGCACAGTCAAACCCCTCTCACGGCAAGGCTTTAGTCAGAGTCACTGCTGCAGGAGCTGCTTGAATTCTGTTACAAAGATAAAACAGGGGGAAAAAAATACGTTCAGTTCAACGCATATATTATCATGTAAAGACATGAAACAGTTTTGTGAGATTTATATAGCTTGTATGGTCACTTACCCCATGACACTGCCTCCCTTTCTTGTGACAACCATTATGCCAATGACCATGCTTGTGCCTGTGCCTGCCTAAAGGCCCATGACCATGCCCTCCACGATGTCCCTGCCCTCCACGATGTCCCTGCCCGCCACGATGTCCGTGCCCATGCTCATGCCCGTGATGTCCGTGCCCATGCTCATGCCCGTGATGTCCGTGCCCATGCTCATGCCCGTGATGTCCGTGCCCATGCTCATGCCCGTGATGTCCGTGCCCATGCTCATGCCCGTGATGTCCGTGCCCATGCTCATGCCCGTGATCTCCGTGCCCATGCTCAGGCCCGTGGTGTCCGTGCCCATGATCGTGTCCATGCCCACCGCAGGGACCTGGAACTGGGTAGGGCGGTTGAATGGATCCAGGAGGGCACATACCAGGGTATCCCCCTGCTGCTGGCTGCCCACACCCATCAGGGTTGCCACTGTTGCCTGGGGGATGCTGTTTTCCTGGACAAGAAAAGGTTCATGTAGAACATGAGCCCGATAATGAATGCTACACAAATAGACCCAAGTGTGATACAGATCATTGACATTTTGTAGTTTAGGTATGAAAAGTATTACCATGGTTGCGGCCCCACATCTTGACTTTTCAGATCTTAACCTTAAATGAAATACAACACATGTTATTATTACAATGTTACCAGCATTGGACTTATGTCATCCATAAACTGTTATCTTGTTGTATAAGACCTGGGGTCTCTGCTTACAAAACATATCAACTATTTCAATAATCAGTTTCATATGCCTAGTAGCATCGAATGACACAAATCGGTCCATCAAAAAGAAAAAGAAGGTGATCAAGAAACGGAAAGTAAAACTGAACAGAGAGATCTGTATCTACGTGTACACTGCTCATAAAATGAAGGGAACTCATAAATCACACATCAGGTCTCGATGAATGAAATACATTAAAGATCAATATATTTTCTGTACATCATGTAACTGGACAGTTTGATATCCCTGACGTTAAACTGAGTTGATGTTAAACTGTGTTGATTACGTTTCCAAATCTTTTTGGAACAGTGTATTTAAGAAACAATACCACATCATGAAAAAAACCTTTACCTACAAACGTCAACAAGATAAACAAGATAAAGGGAACACCCAGTGAATACCATTATGTTGCCAGCAATCCCGTTTATGTACTTTTATGTGTTTATTGTATTTGGTTTCCAGATTTGCTCCCAAGAGAAAAATAACAATTTGTGCTACTAAATTTTATACATTGCAATATAAAATGTGTAGCTCATTTGGGCACTTTGATTACAAGAACACTGATCAAATCTGAGTAGTACTGTTAGAACGGTAAACTGTAAAATGTCAAATATTGTCAAAATCATCTGAGAAAGATCAAAACTGGGCTGGCTTTATAAAAGACAACATTGGAAAATTCAACATGCCTATGTCTTTTAAAACCACATGGTGGAATTCAAAATTGAAGTAAGGCATATTTAAAGACGACTTACTTACTTACGAGGATGCAGTTCCAGGGAAAGTTCTGTCAGCAGTGCTTCCCTGAGGAATAACTCTTATATACTGGATGGAGTCACACCCCCATTCACATCTCCTCCCTTTCCATTTGTTGAATGTCATCAATCTTTCCAAATCGACGTCTGTGTTTGCATGTGTGTGTGTGTTTGTTGGAAGGTAGAGTGGGGTAGGGTAGGGGTTATTTGATTTATTGATTAAAAAAGAATTATACTCTGGCATGTGGACTAAAGACAAAGGGGTATAAACATTTTATGTGATTTTACCACAAGCCAAATGGGTCACATTGCATATAATGTATGAGAAATTGGAAAACTTAAGAGCACTGGGTAACATGGCTACAAATAGTTAACATTTATAAAGAAGATGCGTAGGTGGAGTTGCACAAGGTGAATACCATACTTGTTATCAGTGCTTTGAGGAAGAAAAACAAACAAAATTTTGCAGGGGAGAGTAAAAAAAGTATGTCTGTCTTTCAAAGGATAATGGTGGAAAACGACATTGTGTTATCATAAAGCAGGGGTGTCAAACCGGTTCCTTGGAGGGCCGTGTGTCTGCAGGTTTTTGTTTTTTCCTGTAAATTGGTTCCCAGTTCAGACCTAAACAACCAGGTGAGGGTAGACCTAACCAATTAGGGAACTAATTAATCAATCAAGTACAAGGTGACAGCAAAAACCTGCAGACACTCGGCCCTCCATGGATCCAGTTTGATCTCCCCTTTAGCACAAAAACTGATTGACATTTCTACAAAGATGCTGCTCAATGCATGCTAATTGTTGTCTTCAATTATGAAAATCATTTGTGGGAATGTTCCCTAAAGATGCCCATGGATGTTGTTTGGAAGGGTAGTATGCATGTATAAAGTATGTTCTGTGAATGTTTTCTAAATGTTTTCTAATGTACCACTTTCTCCGTTCTTTTTATTTGGTTCAGTAGCTCACCTCGATATTCTAACATTTTGACCTCTTATTTGTAGTGAGACACTTTAGCAATGTTAGTGTTACATACTGTAATAAAAAAACAGAGCTGGCTTTAGTTTATCGACATAGAAGCTCATAATCCAAATTGTGTAATAATGACACAGTCGTATCGTGAGGTACTTTCTTGGATCATTGCACCACTTAGAG
>JACXGK010002841.1:0-50546 GCA_016801125.1 Novumbra hubbsi
ACACAAAACACACCTGGCTGTGTAAGGCCTATTTGACCCAACAGGACAATGACACAAAACACACCTGGCTGTGTAAGGCCTATTTGACCCAACAGGACAATGACACAAAACACACCTGGCTGTGTAAGGCCTATTTGACCCAACAGGACAATGACACAAAACACACCTGGCTGTGTAAGGCCTATTTGACCCAACAGGAGAGGGAGAAAGAGGTGCATTAGATGACCTGCACAACATTTTTGCACTGCTCTTTTTCACACTTTTGGTTGGATACTGCATTTCGTTGTACTGTTCAATGACAATAAAGTTGAATCTTATCTTGACCACAATCATCCAACGTCAACCAAAGTGAGATGGTTTGGCATGAATTGGCCCACAGAGTGAAGAAAAAGCAGGAAGCTGGTTGAGAGGATGCCAAGAGTGTGCAAAGCTGCCAAAAGGCAAAGGGTGGCTACTATCTAAAATATGAACTTATTTTGACATTCAGACATTGTTTTTATTTAGAAGGAAAAGTTCATGCGTATGTGTTGCAATTCAGTTCTATTGAGTTGAGTCCTTCGTTTTATTGGTGAAGCGCACAGTGGCTTTGCTCTTTCAGAAGCCATTATTTATATGGTGGTCCACATAGAGGGCCACTCTGACCACATAGAGGAGAAACCGATTCAAAGCAACATCCTGTGGAAATGGTACTGCTCTGTGTCTTCAGACGATAAGACACGTCTTGACTGTATCTGACTGGTTTGGTTTGTTAACAGATAAAATCCACATGTTCATCAAACATAATGTTACATGGCAAGCCTTTGCAAATTAAATGTAAAAGGAAATGGTGAGGATTGACAGTGAATTGAAAAACTGAGTCGTCTTTGGTTCACATAACTCACGCTGCCTGGATACTATGATGAATGAATTCGTTATATCATTTTGGAACGGCGTAGTCTACGTATTGTTTCTTCCGATGATTAGGCTATGCAAACTGTAAAAGACAAACCTATAGTAACCTGAATAACTGCGTGTTTGTTTGTGCTTACACCCATTACAGAAATGACCTGCTATAGAACAGCGAAACCTGGTTCTGTTGAAACAGTAAAGCCTGCCAGACTGGCAGTGTTAGCCCATAAGGCAAAATCGAAAGCGCAGTGGATGCGCGGAGGAGTAGGTTTGTCCGATAGTAACCTCGGAGTCAGCGCGAAAAGAAGGGGGATGGGATAATTCAGATAGATATATATATAGACAGAGAAATGCAAATAATAGGTTACATATGTATATCTACCGGTGAAATATGAAGTTGCTTATTTATCTCCCTGTACAGTGTCCGTTATTATTTTCTGCATTCTTCCTATTTAGACTTTCACATTTTTCATTAAAATCCAGCCAACAACGATAGCAACAAATTAGGTCGGGTAAATGTAAACATGTGTACGAAAATACGGTAGCTTAAACAACCACAAATATTTGAATCTTGGTTAATAATGTAAGCTATAAACAAACGCTAGAGATGTACAATCTGTGAGAACTAAAATGATAAGTCCACATCCGCTCACTTCGAATGAAAATCAGGTTTGACCGATAGTAACCTCACTTCACAGCCGGTAGGAACTAGGTGAAAGGGGAATGATGTAATTGGGCAGAACACCAGCACAGGCATACATTCATGCCACACATTGTTAGATCCTATTGCTTAGCATGAGGAAATGTTGTGTATTTAACCATTTCATGGGTTCGGTTCTTCAAAATCACCCCACAATTAGCGCATTTTCTATGTGATATTACATTTTATAGTTTTTTTAATTCAGATTATGCCACTATTTATTATCATCATCAACTTACTGCCACTGCAGTACAATAACAATAATAAAGAATACACAGTATTCAAATAATTTACATTATTTGTATTAGTTTGTTCTTCACTTGTGAAGACTATTAATGGCGCATTTAAAATGTTATGTTGACCTGGTGGACAAATGGCACTGCACTCCTACTGCAATGTCACTGGTTGTAAATTGCACTGTTAGTATATAGCATTCATTGTGCGACCTGGGGTACAGACTTTTGTTCCTACTTCAACTCGTTCAACTGGATTCAGAACAACCCAATGGCAGAACTGAGGCTATTGCAATAGGAGGGACATCACATCAGTATTTCTTGAAATAAAGTGAATGCCCAAAGTTCAATTGATCTAAACCAAAATAATTATTTTTAAATCAACTTGAAATTATTACCTATACATATTGTAAATGGATCCTTGTGTAATTGCATTACTGAATAGTCCTCTTTGCAGTGGCAGCTTGGGTTGACAGACTGTTAATCTGATATCCTCCAGGACATTTTAATTTACTGTTTCTACGGTGACTATATTCATCTCAGGCCCTGAGGCAGCAAAACAGTCCGGAGATGGGCAGCAATGGGTTTTTTTTGGCCACCAAACTTGTTTATGTGACAGGGCAATCACACACACTAATGTAATCTCATTGATTGGACCACCTGACTTCAAAATACCCACTTGGAAAATAAGTAATTATAATAGAAGTTCAAGTAAAAATCCACACTGTAGTGTTAAACTGTAGTGTAAATCTAAATATTTTTCTGACATGATGTGAATATCAGAGTATTTTTGCTGCCATTTCAGCATAATTCAGAGGGGGTTTACACATAATTGAGAATGGGGTCACTGCTACAACTTTGCACTAACCTCAGTCACTATTGGTCAACCTATTTATGTAGTTTTAGTTGGGTCTGCTAGGGGAAAACTACAGAAAAATCGATTCCAGGATCTACCACATCTACTACAGAAAACCTTGAAGGCGAAGGTCATGACTAAAGTATCACATGCTGTGATTTGAGTAATGAGAACCAATGACTATGACAGCATTTCGTAAGACAGGAACAAATATTTGGAGGGCAAAGAGGGTTCCACATAGAACCGCATGTATATATATATTTTCAGAATAGTTTGCTTTAGTATCTTTGTGTAAGTTCATTTTGTAATTGTAATGTAATGATACAGTAAATGTCCACATAGAAATCTCACTTGTTTCTGTGTTGACACCCACAAAAGGTGACAAAGGGAAAACACACCTTGAGCATGCAAGAGAAGGGGTGGAAGACAACTCATTATTTGGATACTATGTTTACAGGCTCAGGAACAAAAACAGCTTTCTATGATATGTTAAAAATAAGTTATTTATATAAGAAGAACACTTCACAGGATATTTGTCCATTAACAGCAACTGATGAAAAGATTCGGGTTGTTGTTCTTCGTAAAAAAGTGTTTTTACAAAGGGGCTGAAAATACACCAAGGGAGGGAGAACAGTTCACCTTGCGATGATCAGTGCTTCTGGAGAAGTCAATCCGCTCAAATAAAATTCTGCCTTAATTAATTTATCCAAAAATAAATGACTGGAAATGAAAGGAATTCACTTATTTTTCGTCTGCAAAATAACTCAGTGAGGCTAATCCACTGATGAAGCAAGTCCAGGAGGCAGCTGGGAACTGAAGAGGAGTGGTGAAAGGCTCAACAAAGGAAAACATAAAAATAAGTCTAATGACTGTTGTGGAACAGGAAAAAAGGTCATGTTAATATAAGGACAATTCCTTAAAGTGCTTCTCACCAAGGAGAAAGTTGGATGTCTGAAGATTCTTCTGGTCTCAGGCCCTAGTTTTACTCAACAATAATTTGTGACGGGGGACTAGGGTCAATCAGAGTTATCCATTTAATAATATTTAGAGAGTACAGCCAGAAGAAGACCACCCCTCTGAGTCTGGCTCCTCTCTAGGTTTCTCAATAGGTTCCTATCCTACCAAGAAGTTGGATCCAAGCAACTGTGTCTCAATTTTAGTTGTCCCTTGCTCTTTGTGGTTTCAGACTGGGAATGTGTGAAAGCACTTTGTGGCAAAAGGAAAATGGGCTTTGTAAAATATGTGATTGATTGAAAGGGCAAGTCTGCGTCTAAACATAAAACATCCAAGTCAGTCACCAAAATTAGCAGGGAAGAGACTTTGCAGGTATAGAAGTGATTGGCTCTGGGATGCCAGAATGAATTACGGACTCTTCTGGATATGTTGAGGGTGAAGGCTAATCAAATCAAGATGGAAAGTGCTTACTTGAAAATAAATACATCTTTCTTCTCTGTGTCCCAATCTTAACTACCCAGTTAGGTTAGTGCTTGTAATCAGTGATAGGCAACGTTAATATATAACGCTACGTCCGGTGTATTCACAACAAGCAGAAAATAAAATATCCTGAACCGTGACCCCCTCAAAGGCAACATCTACATTTCCATGATTCTGATCCAATTGCAGTCAGGTTAAAGCAGGTTGCAGTTATTCATTACAACACTTGGGAGTCCAGTCTACATAGCCCCTACACAGTGTTTTAGGAAGACCACTCTACAACCCCCCATAAAGCACCAAAGATAATTCCCAAAACTTAATGGCGTTTGTGACTGAAAAAAACATTTGGGTTATAAAATAGGCCACACCAACAGAACCTCAAGTTTCTAGTTTCTCAAGGATCTCCTTTAAAATTGATAATTTGGATTAAAATCTTTCGTAATTAGCATAAAATGTTATTCCTGTTATACAATGCAAAATGAATATATAAAGTCAATATCAGTGGACATTATGTATTCTATTATTATGTTCATAATCTTAACATTACATATTAATTATAAAACTATTTTAAATACAATCATATAATTACTAAACGTTATGCTTATGGAAAACAGACTTAAAATCTGTGAAATATTGTTCATGGGAATTCATTTTTTCATGAATTAATTCAAATGTATAAACCGCAACATCCCGTAGGTAGATACTTATAGTACACCACAGTCCTCTTTATTGAAATTTGATGCACTCTGACATGCGTTCTGTCTGTGCCTGCTGACCAACCAATCATCTGCACTCCACTGCCACATAAAGGCCCATTCAGCTTCTAACAGCTGACAACAACACAGTTCTCTATTTTTCTTTCTTTCTCTCCCTTTCATGTCCAAAGACTGGTTGCCCCTCTCTTTTTCAGTGGTTCTATTTTTGCCTGGCCTTGAACCCTTTTCTCTGTCAGTGCTTTTTTGTCTTACATTTTTACCCTTTTCTATCCAAGTGTGTACTGTCGTCCGCACATGGCTCTGAACAAACGTTGCCTGCTCCGCTGATTGCACATTCTTCTATGTTTTACTTCACTAACTTTGTGTTCAGAACAGCCCCTGAGGTCTACGGTCGACATGTACTCTCTTTAGATAGCGAGAGATGAGCTCTGATAAAGAAAAACTTGGGCCGTAGTTAAAGTCTGTACTTTAGAGAAAGGGGTTTTTCATAATTTACAGCAAGGGCCATTCATTCCTTCTTTTTAGGTTACAACTGGGACATGTTATTTGCTGGACCCCAAACTCGTGACCCTTACCAGAAATGTTTACAAGAGACTTTACCAGTTTCAGCTACAAGTGATTTATAAAAGGAAATACAGACATTTCTTACTACAGATGTAAAAATATTTGGTTAAATTTGAGACAACTAAAAATAAGAGAACTAAATGGCAAAAAATATTCGAATTACTTTAAAACAGATATTTGATCCCCTGCTGATTTTGTATGTTTGCCCACTGACAAAGAAAGATCTATAATTATACTGTTAGGTCTATTTGAACAGTGAGAGAAAAAAATCTAGAAAAACGCATTTCAAATAAGTTATACATTTAATTGCATTTTACTCAGTGAAATAAGTATTTGACCCATTTGCAAAACATGACTTAGGCAATCACAGAGGTCAGACATTTATTGTATTTGGCCACCAGGTCTACACACATCTCAGGGGGATTTTGTCCCACTCCTCTTTGCAGATCCTGTTCAATTCATTTAGGTTTTGAGGCTGACGTTAGGCAACTATAACCTTTAGATCCCTCCACAGATTTTCTATGGGATTAAAGCCACTCGAGGACCTTAATGTGCTGCTTCTTCTTGAGACACTCCTTTGTTGCCTTGGCAGAATCCTTTAATGATAGTATGTCCTGTAGATGATGAAATCCCCAAACTCTTTGCAATTTTACATTGAGAAACATAATTCACAAATGGTTCCACTATTTGCCTGCGTGGTCTTTCACAGAGTGGTGAACCCTTCCTCATCTTAACTTCTGGAAGATTCTTCTTATTCCCAATCAATGTTTCTGACACGTTGCCAATTAACCTAATTAGTTGTGGGATGTTCCACCGGGTTTTTTTGTTGCATTAAACAACTTTTCCAGTCTTTTGTTGCCCACGTCAATGCTTTTTTGAAACAAGTTTCTGGCATCAAATTCAACGTGGGCATATATTTTTCAGTAATAATAACTATGTTATCGTCGTACTATTTTCTATTGAATATATGGTTGATGTAACGTGGAGGTATTGTGAGACCAAACTGCAGGTAGGCATAAACGACAAGGTTTTAATTCACGGAGAAGGACAAGCGGAACAGAGTTGACTCGTTCAAACTACTTCACCAGTGACTTAGCGATATGAAGCACATAGAGCACGTATGTGCTGCCACGAAACATTGAGACAATAACGAACGCAGAGACAAGACACATGAGGGATTATATACACCGTTTAACAAGGAACAGGTGCAGGGAATCAGGGAGGGATGCGTTCACAGGACATGGCGAACAAGACAAACACGAACGATGGTGCCTAGAAGGCCGGCGACGTCGAACGCCGGGGGGCTACGCGAACAGGGGAGTGGCCGCCAGTAGGCGGAGACGTGACAGTTGAAATGATTTGCACATCATTGCATTCTGTTTTTCACATCCCAAATTTTCTGGAAACAGGTTGTATGAAGTACCTAACACGTTAAAAATATTATTAAATTACAATATTAGGAGTAGCTTGGTTGGCACTCTGGGAACCACTTTGCCCACTTCAATATGAAGTATTGGCAACCTAATGTTTTTTTAGTAATTTAGCAGATGCTCCTAACTGCACTGACTTGCAGTTAGTGAATCAAATTACAAATCTTATACAATGAATCTACATAAACAACATTCAATTCCAAGAGCGCCTCTTTCTGTGAGTGACTGCAAACATTATTTCCGTATTATAAATTGAGTATGGAAATTAACCAAACCATTGGTTGAATAAAAACCTTTGTATGCATGTTTTTCAAATGAACTGCTCTGACATATTTACAAATTGAACAGTGGGATGCATACATAATAGGAGACAACATACAATTCCTGTCAAAGACCCATTCTACCATTATTGAATTTCTCAATGACAGCTGGAATGTGGCCACTTGCGACTGTGTCACTAACCGTGTCTGTCTGCATGACTGTGACACTACTGAAGAGCAGAGCTCAGCCTCCTGACCTCTGCGGCAATGTATTGAAAGAAACGAAGTGCTAAGATCCTCTGCTGCCTTACAGCATGAGTCAGTCACTGCAAACACGTGCAGGAGAGGAAAGGGAGGAGCCTGTGTGTGTGCTAAAGCCCCCCTCACCAGCTTCCCCTTTCAAGGTCTCCTTGTTATATCTGTTGTTATTTACAGCAATGAACTGGGATGAAAAAAATGTGTTTTCAACTATGTCGCCTTGGAGACTACAACCAGTGATATTTTGCTTACCAGACCAATGCTCTTGAAAGCTAGGCTACCCAGCATGTGATGGTGAATGCAACAAATCACAAATTACACTGAAACACAAGACAAAGAATTACTAATTAGGTTAACCAAGTGATTACCTATTACCTTTTTTTCTCCATATAATATATATATAATAATGAGAAAGTTGCCTAGGACTGTCCTGAAAGTCTCATTTCCACCTGGGCCCCTCAAATTTGCACACCATGTTCCTATGTCAGCTTTATCATGCGGTGTGTATGAAAGCTTGCAAGAGGATGTGGGCTTACAAAACAGGAAGTGATGTATGTACTAAGTTTGTCTGCAACTATCTGTGAAGACGTCAGACAAACAAACACCACAAAGCCAAGCCAAAAGACAGGCTTCACATCAAGACAACAACCACCAAAACATGCCGAATACGGCTTTGCTCTTTCTGTTACAAAACCCCAGAGTTCTCCGGCATATCTCTTAATCATATTTCGCATGGATCTTTGCAAAACGAAACATGCAATTTCCTACTTCATGTGAATTCACATAATTTAAAACACAAGCATTTCTTTCATGTACCTCCTATACTGCTGAGGAGAAGAGTCTATTCTGAGCAACTGACAATTGTGGGAGGGCAACATATAGAAAATTACAACATTTTGAAATGATCAGTTATTAAGGAAAATAACTGTTATTTCCTTGTAATATCCTGGTCAGATTGAAGTGTTCTGAAAGGTTGTAATGTTCTAGACTCTTTGGTGACTCATCTTGCTTCTCAGCAGGAACAGAGTAACAACACCTAGACCATTGCACCATCTAGGGGAGTGTTAAGATAACTAGCGCATTACTGTGCATTACAGCACTTGCTTGCACTATAGCAATTATACTCTAATGATAAACAAAAGCCAAAAACAGAGAAAAGACAGAAATCATTTTTATTGATATAGGACTTTTACAAACACAGGGAAAAATGGGGATTGGAAAAAACAAAGTGTCTCAGCAAGCTGTTGGGTCACCACGGACCGCCAGAACCGCATCTACGGTGCTTGGCCTTTTTCCAAAAGATATTCCCTCATGAGCCTTAATCACAAAAAAGTTCCATGTAAACATGGAAGGTAAGGCTAATCTTACCTCAAAAAAAATTACTCACAAAGTTGGCATTGAACTCATGTATGCCATAACGCAAATCCTTTGTTAAGTTGACTTTTTAAAAGCTTGTACATAACTTCTTTTTTTTGTAAATGATCTAGAGCAGGGGTGGACAAACTATGGCCCGAGGGCCGCGAGGCTGTTTCATCCAGCCCGTGGAAGGTAATAAAATAGTTTTGAGGGGAATTAAAAAACAACTCACCAGCCCATTCTTATACATCAAGAGTCAGAATTTAAACTATTTACACATTATAAGGGATCTACTGTACGTTTTGACTTTTGACCTTTTCTGGCCTCCAAAGCATTTATGATTAACAAGTTACAAAAACTAATGTGGCCCTCTATGTATTTCCAAATCCTGATGTTTTCCCTTCCCTGCTCTAAAGAAATGTCATATTTACCATTCTTCATTGCAATAAGAAAAAATTGCTTGATTTGCAACAGAGATGTGTAGAACAAACAGGACAGATTTTTTTGTATGAGTAGAATAAACGTTTACGAGCAAAACCCTATCTTTTGTTAAATTAATACACACCAAGTCTGATGTGGTCTGCAGTTCCGTACCGAACCACACGCACTCATTTTTCATTTAACCCCGCCCTTTAAACTTTGACGCCAACCAATAACATAATTTATCTTCAGTGTAAACGGAAGTAAACAGAGACTAAGAAGAACTTAAACGTTAGCGGTTTTATTGTTGTTCTTTGCGGGTTTTTCTTGTCTTTATCTTTGCGGGTTTATCAAAATATGACTATTTTTACTACACAGCTTCAGATAATTACCAAAGATAGTCTTTAAGTCGAGTTGGAGAAAGGACTTGGTTGATAGATGTTAACTAGGTAAAGCGAGCTAGCTAACAGCTGCTAACAATGGCTAACGGTATGGTTTTTCACACTCAAATAGCCTCCATCATGGAGGTTCTGGCGAATGCAGCCGTGGCGGAGATCTGTAAACTCGTTGACGATGACTATGCCGTGTTTCGTTTGGAAATTACTCAAAGCCAGAAAGAAAATCGAGCATTGCGAAGGAAACTACAGCTACTGGAACTCAAGGTGGCACGGGACCGCGCAGAGAGGACAATGCGAGAGCGCGTCCTCGCCAGTCGTCCTAGTAGTGTCAAGATCCTTGATCGATACAGAGGAATGGCAAGAGGTACATTTGGGCAAAATGCCAACGATGGGGGGCCTATGGCCTCGTTACCCACTGAGCATGTCTGACCTTAAACGTGTTAACCAAAATTGGGCGTTGGGATACTGATGCATAGAGGTCCTGAATGAAACACAATTTGGCATGGACATGCCATTGACTTTTATGTTCATTGGCTGCCAATCAATCAGTTTTGCTAGAAATTAACTGCTTTGAAATGGAGATGGCCACAATGGCACTGCCCTTGTCCACACAGACAGCATAACAGGGCTCCAACAGTAAAACGATTTTACTGCATATAAATAATTTTGATGTTCGCCCTGGAGTTTACTCAGGAATTTTAGTTGCCCCTAGATAACATTGTGATTTTAGCTAATATATTATATATATATATATATATATAAATGTGTTCTATATATATTAAAGGCTGATACTTGTGGTAAGCAATAAGGAGGGGGTGTTGTATATTGCCAGAATAACTCTGCAGAAGAGCTGTTCTTTGGCACGACACATCAGTGTCTGGACACTGTGCTTAGCTGTGGTATTTTGACAATATATCACAAACCCCAGATACTTTTTGCTCTTTAAAATTGGTTGTATATTGCCAAAGTGCTTTTGGCAGTGGTATATTGGCCATTTACCACCAGTTATGTATGTATATACACTGCTCAAAAAAATGAAGGAATACAAATCACACTTCTGGTCTCGATGAACAAAATATATTATAGATCAAAATATTTTCTGTACATTGTGTAATTAGTTAAATGGGACTCCATAGTGTGTCTGGGCATGCTTCTGATGAGATGACAGATAGTGTCCTGGGGGATCTCCAAGACCTGGACCATGGCATCAGTTATCTCCTGGATGGTCTGTGGTGCAACTTATCGGCGTCGGATGCACCGATACATAACGTCCCAGAGGTTCTCAATTGGATTCATGTCTGGGGTACGTGAAGGCCAGTCAATGGAATCAATGCCTTCGTCATCCAGGAACTGCTTACAAACACTGGACACATGAGGCCAGGCATTGACTTGCACCAGGAGGAACCTCCCCACAGCGTCTCCAGACTCTTTCACGTCTTGTCATGTGCTCAGTGTGAACCAGCTCTCGTCTATTAAGAGAACGGGGTGCCAATGGCGGACCTGCCAATTCTGGTGTTTCCTGGCCTATCGAGCTGCACAGTGCTGGGCTTTAAGCACAAGTCCCACTAGAAGACATTGGGCCCATTTGCCACTCATAACTGTTTGGTCAGAAACATGCAACCACTAGTGACAACGACACTAGCGAAATGCAAAACTAGAGAAGAATCTGTCAGGGAGGAGAGAGCAATTGTCTGTGGCCAGCACCTGCAAAACCATTTCCTTTTTGGGGGTTGTCTTGTTGTCTCTCCAGTGCACTGGTTTCTTAATTTCATTTGTGACATTGATTCACAATCGCTTATGCTTCCTAACTGGACAGATTGATATCCCTGAAGTGTAATTGAGTTTGTGTTATACTGTGATGATGACCTGTTCCTCAATTTTTTTGAGCTGTGTGAGAGAGAGACAGACAGAAAAAAACAAACTTGCACTAGGTCAGCGTAAAGCATTGCACCATGAAACAGATGCCATTTATATCTACTGGTCTTGGTGAATTTATGGATAGCATCATAAAATACCATCCCATTTGTTCCCAAAAAATGGATTAGAGAATATCAAAATGTTCTGTAAACCGTTACTCTATTTTTTGGCAAAATGTAGGTAGTATCAATGAAGTAACCATAACCACATCTTTTCTCCCAATTACTCTTTCAGGTGAAGGACATCTCGGTGGAGGTCACAGAAGCTTTGTGAAGCCAGCTGAACACAACACATGGAGCGATGATCCACCAGTCGTCGAGGGGAATGTAACCCCCAGCCAGCACGTCATTGTGATAGAGGTCAGTGTTTTTGTTTGGCACATTATAAAGGGCCTGGATAATAAATAATTGTTTTAGATGGGCCATCTTAAAATGTTAATGTCATGTTGGCCCACCCATTTGTTTGCCTTAGTGGAACTTGAACGATTCTGGGTTACCTCATCGGCCGATGTTACTCTCCTCTCTCCTGGTTTCAGTCTGCTGACGCTGAGGAACCGGGAGGATCGTCTCTGGCCAAACCCAGAGCAGCGCCTCCTACAGCAAAGGAGGACAGCGCCACCCCCCAGCCCAGGACCCGACGCAGCATCACGGAGGTCAGTGGAACGCCGAACGCCGTCCTCAAGTCAGAGACAGACACTGAGACGTTCACTGTAACACACAGGGGGCTACAGACCACTGACCTCAGATCAGACCAGGAGAGACCGGGGTCACCCGGCTCAGAATACTTACCTGTGTTTCACCAGAGGACGGCTCATTCCCTTGGTGAAGGGGACGCGTTAGACACCGGTGATCCGTCCTGTTCATACGCTGGAGCGATGGAACCCGGCAACAGGCCTTTGGGTTTAGAGACCCAAAGTGACATGTCCACAGGAGACTGGAGCCGTTACGGCAGCAGTGTTTATACCGAAAGGTGCCTCGATAAGAAAGAGGAGGTTATAATCTTAGACGAGGTCACTGTGAAAGTGGAGGGCGGAGCTCCGCCAACGTGGAACGTAGACGAGACTCACTTAGGTTACGGAAAAGACCTAGAGGCACATCTTGACTTCTCGACCCACTCCCCTTTAACTGCGTTCCGGGATCGCGACCCAGCGTCGATGGCGTCTTCGGACGTACATGGCCACGCCCTTTTCAATCAGGCGTCGAACTCAAGTGACCAGCGGTCCAAAGAGCCGGGCAGCGGGTCAACCACAGGCGTTAAAGAGAGACGGTTTCTCTGCACGTTTTGCGGAAAACCCTTCAGCTGCCCGCAAAAGGTGGAGATCCACCAGAGAGTGCACACTGGGGTGAAACCATTCAGCTGCACCCAGTGTCACATGCGTTTCGCCCAGGCCGGCAACCTGAAGAGGCACCAGAGGGTGCACACTGGGGAAAAACCGTTCAGCTGCCCCCAGTGCGATAAGAGGTTCTCACACCAGCACCAGCTCAAGATGCACCTGAAGGTCCACACGGGAGAGAGGCCGTTCGCCTGCTCGCATTGCGGGAAGAGGTTCTCCGAGAGGAGCTACCTCAGGATACACCAGCAGAAAAACCATTCGGCACTGTAACATAGAAACAATTCTCTAACACTTCTGACGTTTAGATCTGACTCTTACATTAAATGAGCCACACTAAAATGTGGCAGCCCTAGACACTAGGTGTGTTGAGTAAATTGACCCACTATCTAGGCAATAGATTCACAAATCCTTTGCAGTTATTGTCCAGTGGCTACAACCTTGTAGATGTGTGCCATCAACCCAACTACTCTGTTACTGTGTGAGAACAATGTCTCCCATACATATAAGAAACTGCTTCGCTCATCACAATGTCTGAGGTTCTGCCCATAGAACACCATATGCTGAGTCCACATTTAAAAATAATACTTTCTTTTGGTATTTTTAGCAGAAAAGATGCATTATGAATAACAACCGTTTTTGAAATACCCCTGGACCGAATGGTGCATACTTACATTGCGGAATACAGGTTAAATGATCTTTAAGAGGATGTTCATAATTTGTAGCTATATGATGTTCACAGATGCTTGTTTCGTTAACTTGATTCACTTTCAATGAGATGTATGCAGCTTTTTCAAGTTCATGGAGATTTGTAATTGATGTGTATGTGGGATTGGTTTGAAGTTTGTTTGTTAAATAAACACAAAATGGCACTCTATTGTAAGCCTTTCATTCAGACTCATTTTAGCATGAATCACATGTTCTCTCCCCCCAATATTCATAGATGAGACTGCTTCATAACCAATGTACAACTACTAAGTACTGCTTTTGTCCACATACCCAAACACTGTATTGTACATCAAAATAGTTTAGTCTTTACAGACTTTAATTTACCCGCAAATGTCTGTCCACCCTTATGGGTTCAGTACCAACAATGTGAAATGAAACGACTGTACCTAAATATAGTTGGTATGGGTGACCTGTTTAAAGTACAAGTTGGTTTCAGAGTTTTGTTAAATATGACCTTTAATTCATGAGTTAAAACGTTTTCTTTTTGTTTCTGAGAACTTTTTGTGGGTTGACCCCCCACAACGGTCATTACAAATATGAATGCCATATCACTGGGTCATGAAGACCGAACAAACCTATAATCGTTCAGGTTGAGATGCAAGCCTTTAGTTCTTAGTTACCACCATCTGGCCTTTCTACTGGACAGTTTCAAGTGTGCGTCCCTCGGGGATTATCTCTGTGTAATCTTTCTCACCTGGTCTCTTCCAGGATGAGAGTCCAGAGGTCCTGCTGGTCAAAGAGGAGGGCTGTGAGGAGTCTCTGGGGACCCCTGAGGAGACCATGGTGGTGGAGGACAACCAGACTGCACCCGCTGAACCCCCAGAGGAGCCTGCTGAGCGCCTCGGACCGGCCCACGGTCTCACGGAGGTCAGCCCCTCTAAACGAGTCAGGACGGTGCCAGCAGGCCCAAAGCCCGCGATACATTCTGAAAATGTGTCTAAACATTGTAAAATGTTCCAACACACTGCAGTTCGATTCATATTACAGCAGTCTTATTCTGGATGATATTATTTCGTTGTCCAATAAATCCTTATGTTTAAGACGCTGTTTAGGGGAATGCGCGAAATAGCTTACCCGGCAGTCTCACACTGAGACTGAGAAAAGGGCAGATTGTTGACTTGGGTTAAATTGCTTGTTTTGATTAAAACCTGCGTAACATACTATGGCAGCAATCACCAACCGCAGAAAACACAGGCTTCCATTTTAAACAAACTGAAGCCCTTTAGACAGGAAGCCACTGGTGACTGCAATCAATGGACTAAAGGTTTGTTGGCAGCCACCCCACGACTAAAGAGACCTGTCGGCCATTCAAAAGTTGAAAAATGTAATGAACTTAAGGAACTGGAAATGAATTAGCATTTTAAATCGAATAAATACAAAAGACTTTTGTACAAAACAAAAGACCATTCATGACCATGTGCAAATATGGATTGATGGGACGGCATAATTTTGCGAAAATGTTTGAGGAATTAACCGGAAGAGGTGAAATGGGGCCACGCGGGTGAACTTCCCCTTCAGTGTGTGACCTGCCGCTGAACCATTATACGTTGGAACCAAATCAACAATGCATTTGCATAGTGTCAAATCAACTGCCACATTTGCATGATCGTGCGCAAAGCAATCCCTCATTGACCAATGAAAAGACGCCCTGGGCTGCTCACAACAGAATTCATGATCCAACGTGTTTTTTCTCTCTTTGTCCTTTACAGTCAGGGGAGATAGACTATGGGAAGCCTGATCTGGTGCTAGTCAAAGAGGAGGCCATGGAGGAGGTGCAAGACAACATTGACCTGCTTAGTGGATTAAAGATGGGGGAGCAAGGTATGATAATAAAAAATATATAGCCACTGCAAGTTATTAGCCCCCTTGATAAAGATGAGCAGAAAAGGCTATATAAAATACACAAGACAGGTAGAGACAGAAATCCACAAAGAAATGTTCAATTGTCCACAAAATCTACATTTTGCAATGTTTATTGATTCTCACTGGTCCAGTGGTCTAAGCCAATGCTTCTGTGGCACACATACTGATGCATCCATGGGTTTAATTCCGGTCAACAGTTTTTTCTACCAAAAACTGCATGTATAGAACCGATAGAACAACGTTAATGGGGTTTTATGCACATAGCTACTCGGTTTACAAATGATCCCAACTGAAGTATACTACAAAAAAATATTATAATGTATGAATTTGACCAGTTAATTGACTCAAAAAACACCATATGCAGAGTTTGCTCACGTCACATTTTTAAAGTCTCCTCTGTAACCTTTTCCGGCAGGCAGTTGGCTGGAGGGTAACAGAGGAGACTGGGCGGCCATCTTGGATTCCCAGACGGGTGCGGCTAAGGTCCCGGGGGACGATCTCACTGAGCAGGCCAGGACCAGAGACGACATAGTGGAGGTCAGTGGATGGGACTGCGTCCTCAACTCTGGGCTGGGGGACAACAATGTTAACCTCAGCCAGAAACAGACAGTCGAACGCAAAGGGACGCCCCCTCGTAGTCTCCACGACAACAGACTGGTTGAGAGCAGGGCGTGGCATAGGTTCGGTCCGCGGGGACGGGGAGGCGTCCGTATGCGGCAGGAGTCTTCCCCGTCCTGCTCCTATAGTGGCGACTCCGAGAGACCGGGGATGCCACCGGTGAACCCACTATCAGGTGCCGCCTTCAGCCTGCCCTCTATCGGATCCATCAACTGGAACGTCGACCCTGCGACCACGCAGACCATCCCTGACCTTCGACCCCCTCACCTAATGCTACACCGGGCCTCGGACAATGCCAATGAGTCGGCGCTCAACGGCTGCACCGGCGACGCAATCGCCAAAGGCGGCGGCAAAGAGAAGCGCTTCCCGTGTTCCTTCTGCGGGAAAGCCTTCAGTTTCCCCAAGCAGGTGGAGATCCACCAGAGGATGCACACGGGGGAGAAACCGTTCGGCTGCCACCTGTGCCGGGCCAGTTTCTCCCACTCGTCCAACCTGAAGAGGCACCAGAGGGTCCACACCGGGGAGAAACCGTTCGGCTGCCCCCAGTGCGACAAGAGGTTCTCCCACCAGCACCAGCTCAAGATGCACCTGAAGGTCCACACGGGAGAGAGGCCGTTCGCCTGCTCGCACTGCGGGAAGAGGTTCTCCGAGAGGAGCTACCTCAGGATACACCAGCAGAAAATGCACACGGGCCAAGAATAGTGTGATGCCATGTTTACGGTACTATTACAGGGAAAGATCAGCTAATTCTGTGCTTGATCACCTAAATGCGTTTTCATTTTATTTTTATTCAGTTTAGTCACAGTGAAAATCTGCTGTAACTTTATGCTGATTCATCCTTTGCCATTGACCACATGGAATTTGAATACATGTCTGAGCATGTTTTGAAGCGCTAGCCACGTAGGACCATACTGACCATCTGTTTTGGCACTCACATTCTGTTTCACTACAACACTCTAAACCGTGTCTCATCCCTATCCAATCAAACTCAAATTCAGAATCATGTCTTTGCACTGAATTTGTATTTTTTATTTATTCCTACGTCCCAAAAGCCCACATTTGCATTGTTTTGTTATTTTAAATAGCAGCTTCATTAAAAAAGTGATTTAGGGCACCGACGAAAACATATATATATATAACAATTGCTAAGGGGGGGGCATTATCTAGAACTAGAATCCAGTGTGATATCAGTTTGATTTAGAGGAGAGTTCTTTAACTGTCTCCTCAGGGAACCTCCAGCCATTACAAATATTGGATCTCTTTGTAGTCATATATAACAGTTAATTCTAACAACCAATTTTCTCTTTAACAAAACAAAATAGTTAAAGAAACGCACACCAGACACAGAAAGAGTCAAATATAGAAATGGGTAAAATGAACCTTGAGTTGGTTTGTGTGGGATGCAGTATGAACTTTGAAGACCGTGGTGATGATGATCAGTCAGAGTAGATGATATGGTAATGGTCGTCATGTGACAATATCTGTAAAAATGCTTCACCAATGAAAAGTGACAACCTTGTCTGGATACTGGTGTTTATATAGTGAGATGAAATGGTGCCTGTATCCAGTGTAGTAGTGTGTAATGTTGAACCTTTATAAAAGTATTTAAAAAAATACATTTTATCGACGCTTGGTTTGTAGAATCTCAACTCTTTAAATAGTCTGAAAAGTTTAACTTTTTGTGATGTTTTGTGCAATAAACGAACTGTTTTCATGTCTCTATGTGAGTATTAAGCTTTTATTTAAATTAAATTACAAACGGTCTCTGTAACTTAATTGCAGGGACTACGTTTCTTCTTTTTGCATCAGGGTTTACCTTATTCGTAAATCAACACATTTTGTGTGGGGGGGAATAAGATATTCAACTCCAATAGCTGCATACTTTGAGGTAGTTAAGTCGCTGTGATGGGATAATATTTGGTTACCCTTTTATAATATTCTGTTTGTGTGTTATTTAACCACTTACACTCTTCTGTACCATTTGTGTTTGCAGTCTGCAGGCCAAGAGGACCTGCTGATATCCAGTGTTGCTGCCAGGCGAGACTGGACCTCTGAGGCAAACAGTCACAAAACTTGGCCCCGGATCCAGACTCTGGATCAAGACCCATCGGCCTTCCTTCCGGAGTCAGAGCCAGGACCCAACCGCGACGTTCAGAGAATCCACCACCATCACCACCACCACCAGCCAGAACACGCCCAGTGGACAGGGGGGCTGAACAACCACAGCAGAGGCTCTAGTCTGCAGCCCAGGGCCTTCTCCTCACAGCCTCAGTCCAGGGATGGAGCTGGGCATGGGGCAGACAGACCTTCCTGTTCGTACGATACAAACTCAACAGGACCCATGCTGAGCCGAGCAGGTCACCCCGGACTTCAGCCTTCACAGAGAGCTGTGGGGGATCTCCGAGGCGGCAGTGTTTCAGGAACAATGCCGTCTCCTTCAGGCGCTCAACTTATGGCTAGTGACTGGACTCATAGGAGGCCTGGACCTGAGCCTGGGTCTAGCCTTCCTCAACCACCTCAGGGTTACCCTAACAATACCGACAGGGTCAGGTTAGGCATTCACCACGAGCGGTACCTGGCCTCTAACGCGGCGCAAACCCCGAACTACACCCAAACAATGGCTCGAGTCATCGGGGCGCAGCGGGGGAGGCCTAGCGTCCGGACGGATGCCGACAAGCCGTACGCCTGTCCCACGTGCGGGAAGCGCTTTGCAGAGGCCAACTACGTGAAGAAGCACCAGACTGTTCACACCAAGGAGAGGCCCTTCAAGTGCAAGTTGTGTTACAAGAGCTTCTCCTTCCTGAGTAACCTCATCAGACATAGGAGTGTCCACAATGGAGAGAAGTCATAACAGTGGGGCACGATGTACAGTCTTCTCCTACATGATCGGCACAAATTTGAGCAAAAGCGTCTGTTTACAGTAAACAACGCAGGTACTGAGCTATATTTGGTGCAAAAGAATATGAGACAATTGCATTATGTTATAGGAACAAAGTGGCTCCGATAGGTATTTTTTGCTCATTAAGATCTGTTTCAAAATGATTGGCACCCCTAAGGATTTGGGTAAATAAAATCAATTAAAATCTGCATTAAGATTAAGTACACCTCAGTCTTCAGGAATTTTATTATGGCCTTCCATGGCTTGTTTCACTGGGGTATGTAAAAGCGTTAACATGCATGTGAAAGCCATTTGTCATCTATCACCATTGGAAAAGGTAAATAATAAAATGAATGAGAGCGCAAGTGTATCTTGGCTCTTAAAGAAGGTTTGTGGGGTGAGAAGAATCCAAGGGTTCTCCAAAAAAAAAAATTTAGAGCAACCAACAATTGTTAGGGCAAAGTATGCTAAATGACTATAGAACTTGTTTTGGAAGTGGGTGCTATGGTCAGATAAGATAAAAATGTTGCTCTTTGGACATGCACAGGGTTTGGAGTTGAAAAAAGGATGTGTATCCAGAAATAGTTATTAGGCTGCTCCAGTAGTCCTAATGCTCTTTTTATGGTGAACTTGACCAACTTCTGAGAGTTTAGTCCATATCATGGTTGTCTCGGCAAGTACTCTGGCATTTCTCAACAAGACGGTAAGACCAAGCAAATTAAATTTCACAACACAAAAATTCACAACATTCTGCGAGTTGTGGTTTGAGTTTAAAGGTGGCAATCCAAACAGATCTCATCTGAAAATATTATTGGTGGAAGAGAAGTCTAAGGTCTCTTCTGATGTGTTCTCCATCCCTTCTAAGAATTTCTTTAGAAGGTTATAGGAGAAACATTTAATGCTGTTGTCCTTGCAAATTCTAAAATATATTTCCCCCTGAAAAAATCTCATAATTATTGGCACTTTCAACTTTCAAGTACACTGTACTTGTACACAGTACACAGAAATAAAGTAACAGAAATTTGTAATTTTTTATATTCCCTTGAATCATTAATGATATAGTCTAATATATCACATGTTTCAAAACCGTTCTTTTGCGAGTGTCTACTTTGAAGTCAGAAACTTAGTTGAAAAATAAAACAATACAACTTAATTGTGGTAAATAGATATTTAAATGGTTAAATAGGTATATGCTAAGATTCTAACAAGATCCCGGCTGTTTTTGTGAGAGCGAATATCTCAGATGGATTAAAGTAGAATAGAACTCCGATCTATGTATTATTTTTTCGTATCACCTAAACTATTTTATCAAATCTATCAATAAATTAATAAATGTTTTAATTTGTACTATTTTTATATATTGTTTAGTTTTAGAAATAACATTGTTCAAAAGTTCCTTGGTTTCCAAATTGCCAAACTTCCCAGTCATTCTTTTAGGTGATGTACGGTAACATTTCAATCTCTGGAAACAACCACCAGAACCGAGCACACAGAGAAAAAGAAGAAAATGGAGTCTCGGTGCTAGCCTGAACGGTAGCTAATGTTTTTACGTCACTATTTATGTTGCCGCACTTCGTCGAACTTTATCATTGAGGAAATTTGAATTAAGGGGGGTTTTATTTCTCCAATACGTCGCATGAGACTGTATTTATCGACTTTTACTGCTCGCAAGCCAGTCCAAAAATGTCGAGTCGCCTTGCATTCCAGACGCAGCTAGCTTCCATTATGGAGGTATTAGCTAATGCAGCCGTGGCAGAAATCTGCAAACTCGTAGATGACGACTATGCGGTAGTAAGTTTGCAAATGTCACAATGCCAAAGGGAGAACAAAGGTTTGAAACGAAAGCTACATCTTCTGGAGTTGAAGATGGCCCGTGGTTACGCGGAGCGAAGGCTACGGGAAAGCGCTATGAACAGCCGTCCCAACAGCAGAGTCCACATCAACACAAACGAGAAATTCAGAGGGTCGTCATCATCAAGTGGTAAGAATAATGTCTGTAATAACATCTCAGATATAATTTATTTATTACCCTGAACGAAAAACCGTCCAGTCGAATGTGTTAATACCCCCCCACACACACACACACACACACACACACCTTTAATAGTTAAATGTGACCAAGCTCACGTAGGTCAATGTGTCCTTGAGTTTACATGCATTTATTAATAGGTGCTTTTGTCGATTTTTAAACGTATGTTCTTTCATTGTAGGTGTAGTCTATGACCGACAGCTGGATCCCATGGGAATGTGGTCGGGAGGCCCTGGAGCTAACAACGACCACAATAACATCTCCCAGATGCATCACAGCCCCATCCAAGATGAGGCAAGTTCAATAATCAATCCTGTAATACTGGTTATACATGTCTTCAACAGTTCACGAGGACAAATATAGTTTGGCAAATATACAGCCTTTTCAACGGTTGTTCAAGGCCTGAATATGAATCGACAGATGGTTGTTGTGTATCTGATTGAAGATCATGGTTATGATAAATACTTGGAACGTCTAATTACATTTGCCAGTTTACTACAGCAATAATGTATCTAAGGTGCACCATTTCAATGGTATATTTGCCATTTACCTTACCCCTTCAGGCCTTATTTTTGTGATTTATGTCTACTGGGCAGCATCTGTCATCAGTAGAGTATTGTCACCCATGTTGTGTTATACATTTTTGGGGTCAGTTCCTTACATTTCTGTCTTCCAGTCATCAGATCTGCAGCTTGTGGAGCCCGACTCTATGCTGGTCAAAGAGGAGCGGATGGAGGATCCCCTGGGAGACACAGAAGGAGATGACGTACCACTGATCAGAGAGGACGGTGAGTGTGTGTGTACACTGTGTAGTGACTGATCATGCAGTAGAGACCAAATAGCTGGAATGTAACGCCAAGTTTCCCCCTTAATGTCCAAGCTCACCTTCACACTGTATTCTCCTCCCCCAGGAATGGTTGAGTGCGGACCTCGCGGCGGCAGTAGAACCGGTCCCGGGGACGCCCCGGCCCATCCGCCCACCTCGGGCCAGGGCCCAGAGCAGCTCGGCCAGCCTCAGCAGCAGCATCAAGGCCCAAGGAGCAGGCACCGTGTGGAGGTCAGTGGCTCCGCACCTCTCCCTCTCCTTAAGTCTGACAGTGAGCCCCAGCGCGCAGGACTGTTGCATCAGCCCCACCCAGACCCTACTGAGTTTGACATGTACGGTGCTGCCGGTGGTGGTGATGACGACCGGGGGCACGGCCTGGGCCCGCTGAGCTCGTTCTTTACCGACGCCGACCAGGCAGAGGGGGCCGGGCGGCCATCTTGCTCGTACAGCACGGTCGCGGAGGCCGCCGCCTCGTTCCAGTCCGGCCACCGGCGGCAAGCTCCGCCGCCCACCTCGGTCACCATCCACCGCCGCCAGGCCGGAAAACGGGAGGAGGTTTTGAACATCGACTCGGAGGAGGAGGAGGGGGGTGGGCGGGCGGAAGAGTGGGACGGCGCAACGTCGGGGGGAGGAGGCCGATTCCACGCCGACCGCGGCAACTTGACCGGGCCTCCCCAGTCGCGCTCCGACGGCGCCATGCCGTCGACGTCCGACGCCAACGGGTGGGCCCACGGCGGCCGGAACGCCGGCTTCCCCCTGACCAGGGGCGGCAAGGTCCCGCACCGGACCAGCGCCCGCGAGAAACTGTTCATCTGCAACTTCTGCGGCAAGGCCTTCAACCGACCCAAGAAAGTGGAGATCCACCAGAGGACCCACACGGGGGAGAGGCCGTTCAGGTGCAACACCTGCGGGAAGATGTTCTCAGAGGCCGGCAACCTGAAGAAGCACCAGAGGGTCCATACGGGAGAGAAGCCCTTTCACTGTGAGCTCTGTGGGAAAGGATTCGCCTGGATACGCAACCTCAAGACCCACCAGGAGAGGAACCACCCTGACGTTTACCCCCCTGACATGAGCGGAGACATGAGCTTCACCTAGGGCACGGCCGAGGCCCGAGACTCGCGCCTTTTGCTTTTTATACCTAAAACTAAATCAGGTTTCCAAATAGTACTAGAAAGCAATTTGATGTTTCTAGCCAGAAGGACCCAGCCGTATGATCCAACACGAGTCATGGCGTGACTTAACATTTGGTTGAGGACCAACAAACTGCTCTAGGATCTATCGTTTCGAATCACGGCTCCTTAGTCTGTGTACAATAAGTGCATGTAAATGATCTGGTTTATTACCGGTAGCTTTGTTTGTGTGTATGGAAAATATGTCATATCAGTTGATTTGAGGTAGGTTGACTTGGGGGAGGGGTAAATTAGATAATCTCATAATTTTTTACGGTATAGCCATTCTCTAGTTGCTACTGACTGTACCTGCACCACAGTTCCAGTGTTTTACCTTCACCAACTGTAGCTCCATCTTCTTATTTAGCGAGCCAAAATGTTTCAACTTTTTATTTCCTGGCTGTTGTTTTTTTGCATGACTCTTTTCCCTTTGCAGTAGACATGATGATCAATCTGTTTGTAACATCAAATCGCAATAAAATTGCAGGATTGAATCGCGGGGTATATACACCCAAACTTTTACTGTTAGTTTTCTCAAAAAAACTACATGTAGCATTTCAGCAAACAGAAAAGGGGGATTGCCTCTTAGTGATGCTGATGGAGAGAGTGGGCCACCTCTTCGTTTGCCAGCAGAACACATTCCGGTTTCTCTTTTCCAAAAGAAAGTCTGTGTTTTAGAATGGGGGTTCGTATCCACACAATTTCAAACTGAAAACATTTGGTGAAACCCTATCGTTTCACTATATTGAACAAAAATATAGATGCAAAAGCGAACAATTAAAAATATTCTGCTGAGCTACTGTTCTGATGAGGATAAATGTTCACTAGAATGAAAACACATTTCTGCATGTTCTAAAGAAATAGTCACATTAAAAATACTTTACCATAAGTCATAGGACTGACACTTCATGTTTTAACCCCACTATATTACTGCAGATATGATGGACATTTGTTTAATAATTATAATGCAATATTTTACGTATTGCGCCTTTAACTTTGTAAATACAATGTGGTTGAAACAATACTGTACATACAATGCTATGGGAATATTTGACATAAATGAAATTAACTTTGTAAATAAGTTACCGAATGCCCATTTTTGAAGGAGTGGCAATTTGTTATAGTTACATTACTTTATCCACAAAAAGTCAACATATTACATTGCTTCTTCTAAGTCAATGTGTCAGACTGTATTTAAGGTTTGTTTTTTTGTGTTTATACATATCTTCGCTGTCTGAAGCAATGATTTTAGGAAATGTTTTTGTAGATTTTGTAAATTTTTTTAAAGCAGTAACTCCCTTCACTGTACTCTAAACATTTCATTTATCTAATCCCAACACAAAGTATTCAAAATAGTTGATGACATTTCACAATTGCATGTTTGTTAATAGTAATCTCAACAATTTTCTGTTTCTTGAAATGTTTATCTTTTGGCGATAGGTTTTGATCAGACAGCGATTATATGGAGCTACTATGAATAAAGTACATTCCTTACACTAAGGTTTCTGTCTTTATTAAGATTAATGGTGGTTTATTTGGCAAATCAAGGGGGGAAAAAAGGAGTGGATCAAGCCATTAACCAAAAAGACCTGAGTTGCTTCAACGTCAGTCACGTGAGGCCTAAGATGCTCCATGTCAATTTGAAATATTCCGGTACCTGCAAAAAAAAACATGCTGAAACCTGATTCAGCGATATAATTTTTTATTGCATTTTATCATTTGTTTTCTCTTTAATGATGTCTAATTCGCGATTATGACCTTTCCGCTTTCTACAGTAGGTTCGGAGGAGAAAGAGACACGGCCCTCCAAAGCACAATTCACACTGCTCATTCCACTAGGAATTATTTACTGGCACACATGCACTGGAGGAGAGCGTATTTCCCAGCAAACAACTGCAATTGAGCTTGCAGGTGCTTAGTCAGTAAAGCGCAATTGGACAAGGCACCTCAGTTTGACATCCGCTGATCTTCCCTGGTGGCATTGAGAAGATTTCCATTGACCTTTGTGGGACGTCTGTGCACTGACCCAAATGTTCATCTGCAAAGAAGTTCACATTATGTGATTAAAGATTCTAAGTCATTCATTGAATAATCAAATAATATCTAACTTGTCAGGAATGTAACTATCTGAGGGGCCTTAATTTTATAAAACATATATTAGATGTACATTAATTCATAGGCATTGGTCCCAATATTTATTCTGATCACAGAATAAGAGATAGTATTATCTATATGTATTTGATTTACTTAATTTACCTACTATAAAAAATGGGTATTTCAGTTTATTAGATTTGAAACCAGTTTCTTGTTTATGTAAACCTTTTGTATGTTTGTTTCCATTTTTATTTGTCTTTGCCATATCTAATTTGTGTTCCATCCTTGTGTTTCCAGTCTGCATCGGTGGAGGACAGTGATCCTGACATCCTGCTGATCAAAGTGGAGGATCTGGACCCTCAGGGAGGAGACATCAACCTCCAGGAGGGTGAGTGGAGGATGAGGGGATTCACCACGGGAGGAAGGTTGGTGGGGGGAGGGAAAAGGTGATTCGCCATAGTAGGAAGGTTGGGTTTAGAAATGAAAGTGTGGCTCTTTCAGTTGTTTGTAAGGCAACACCTTACAACCTTATCTAGCAGTGAGGCTAAATCAATCAAAATCAATTACTGTAGGGTGACATTGGTTTCAGAATTGGAAATATTTTTAAGTATTACATTAGTATTCAACTACCACAAATACTTATGCAAGGAACAAATGTCAGTTTCCTTATAATTCTTAATGAGAACACGTCAGGAGTTTAAATACTTTTGCCAAGCACTGCATCATTTATATGTTCAGGGCAGCAGGGTAGCTTAGATTTGGCCCATTACACAAAAGTGAAAAATCTCCCTTACCAAACACTAAATTGTTGCTGAAACAATGGCCAGGAAAAAGGCTGGGCCAGGGCTGTGCCCTGTGATTTATTCTCTCTACGTTTGTGTCTGCCCTCCAGACGTCGAAGGGTCCGGCACAGACGACTACAGAGCGGGAACCTTACCTTTGGAGGCCCCCCACCGAACGTCCCCCCCTGACCACCACCACCCGGGGACCGCCAGGCACCACGCCACCACGGAGGTCAGCTATGGCCGCGTGTCGTTCGACAGCCAAACCCTCCCCCCTCTGATGTGGACAAACGGGGGCGGCGGCGGTTGTGGCGACGCTAGCGTCCCAGGGCCGTCCTCTCTCAGTATCTCCTACCCAGCAGGCCCCAGTCTAGGCAGGCTGATAATGGGAGGCAGGTTGGGCCCCGCCGGCTCAGAGATGGGGCAGCACAGGGCTTTCACCGGCGAAGGCTCCGGAAGCTTCTCGGCTTCCGCGGGCCCTAGGGAGGTTTCAGAGACGGCAGGTCACGACGTGGCGCCGGGGGGCTCGGAAGACCCCCAGGGTCCGGATTGGTACAAATGCGGTAGGAAGAAGGTGGTGAGAAAGAAAACGTTCCTCTGCAAGTTTTGCGGGAAGGGCTTCTCCTCCCCGGCGAATCTCGAACCGCACCTCCGGACCCACACGGGCGAGCGGCCGTTTGGCTGCACAGTGTGCGGGAAGCATTTCTCTCAGTACTGGAACCTTAAGATCCACAAGAACGTACACACGGGCGAGAGGCCGTACGCCTGCCCACTCTGCGGGGAACGCTACGCCGACCCCAGCAACTTAAAGAAACACCAGAAACGACACCATCCTCAGCAGTAGCAATATTATTATAACAACCCTCCGTTAACGAATGAGGAGGCAAAAGAAAAAGTCTGTTCTACATTTTTACGGCCAGAAGTTATCACAAATTATATGACCTGACCAGAAATAGACTGAAAGCCACGGGCCGAAAAAGGACCTTCATTTTTTTAGGGTCTGAAAATTTGTATTTGTTTTGGTAGAGGGCTTAGAAGGTTTGTGCGTCAAGTCGTAGCAGTTACGCAATTCTTAAGTTCAGGAGTGTTTTTGTTTTATATTTTTGTATAATTCTTTTTTTTTTTTTTCTTAAGCTTCTCAAGACAGTACTTTTAGTAATACCCATTTTTTGTCTTGTGAGTCATTTGACTGGTGATGGTTCAAAGCATATTTCGTTTTGATTTTTAAAGCTAAATGAAAATGATGTGATAGGAATTCTGTAATGTGTGATCGTTAAGAATGCATTTAGAAGATAGAAGCCTAGATGATCCCGCTTTATAATACAAAGGTTTAACCTGCCTATACCTAAAATCAGTAAAGGGGTTGAATAACCATATTTAATAGCCGTACATTTGACAGTTTTTCTCAATTGAGTACAAGCATTTCCTGGAACAATGTTCCAATTTTTTTAACTCATGACACAAAACATGGCAATTTGCAAAACCGTAAATGTATTTGCTTTTTTAAGTTGTTTTCAAAATGACATCAAAGGACTCAAAAAAAGAATTCACCCAAATTACCAAATGAAATGGGTTTCCTTACCCTGTAAGCTGTCTAGACAAGCATAGACAAAACTTAAATGCAATCCTTGCTTTGGTTTAGTTTCCATAGTCACAGTACCAGTCTTAGGATTTAAAAATCTGTAAATTACTTGGTTGAGTATGTCAATGACCTGGCTGGGATTTGTGACATATGCTAAAACATGAGGAAAACAGCATTAGAAGAACATTTGAAAACAGAACTAGAAGTGTAAATGATACCGTCAACATTGCAGGTACACTTATCAAAAATATTAAGGGAACACATAAATCACACATCGGGTCTTGATGATCAATAAATATTTAAGATCAAACAATTGCTGCACAGTGCTGGGCTGTGGGCACAGGTTCCACTAGAGCAGGGGTCTTCAAATCTGGACCTCCAAGCCAGTTCCACTAAATGTTGTCATTGCAACCCCCTAATTGGGGACTTATTTAGACCCGAGTAACCAGGTGGGTGCAATTAAAGATAAAGTAGAACCGAAAACCAGTAAGCTCCGGACCTCGTAGGGTAAGATTTGAAGACCCCTGCTAGAGGATGTTGGGGCCTCATGCCACCCTCATTGTTTCTGACAGTTTGGTAAGAAACATGCACACCAGTAGCCGGTTGGAGGTCATTTTGTAGCGCTCTGGCAGTGCACCTCCTGTTAACTCGCACAACAGTCCTGCTGCTGTGCACGTATGGATGTGCTATCCTTAAGGAGCTGGATTACCTGTGCAACCTGAATTGGCTGCAGATACAGCTTCAAGCTACCATTTGTGCCAAGGATACTTGCAAAACTAGAGAAGAATCAGTCAGGAAGGATATGGAGAGAACAATTGCCTGTGGTCACCATTTGCAAAACCATTCCCTTTTTGGGGGTTGTCTTGCTGTTGCCTCTCCAGTGCACCTGTTGTCACTTTATTTTGCACCAAATAGGTGACATTGATTCACAATCGCTTATGCTTCCTAACTGGACAGATTAATATACCTTAAGTTTTACTGACTTGGTATCATACTGTGATGATTACGTATTCCCTTAATTTATTTTGAGCAGTGTACATTTATCAATAGAACATGACTGCAAAAATAAGACATACAATTATTTTCAGTCTATGCTGAAGAACTAAATTGTGGTCTGTTTTTTTAGTAGTTCACTTTATTATGAGGATCACATTTATTAAAACAACCGCATATTTTATGCTTATTTCACCTAAAAATAAAATTTAAATGAAAGATAAAAACGTTTCCACCAGCATGCTACAAAGTTACAAACTGTCAATGCACAATTACAATTTATTAGCTATTTCCTGGTATCATTTTAGTACATAGTAGGTCGGACAGCAACATATTTCAGTACGTATGATCTAATAATTTGGTATAATTTGGTATAATTTCTATTAGCAATCATAAATGCAATTCTTAATAGTTAGGTAAGGAAAGGTATATGTCATGGATAGGACAATAAATGTGTAGGGTATAACACACAGCAATTTAAAGCTCTGAATGTTTTAAGTGATGACATAGGAGCAAATTCAATTAATTAATTAGTTAAATTTGAATAGAACATTTTACGTTGGCACAATGTTGCAAAGAAAATCAAAACCTAATAGCCATTTACACTTTTGTGTTGTAGTATTTACTTATTGCCCAAAACCAAAATACGTTCAAGTTCTCTTTGAAAACTAACAGTGGTAATGTTCTATGAACAAAACACTTTACTTTGAATTATGTGTTCGTTGATGACGCCGTGTTTAAGATGTACTCCAGGTACAAAAGCCCAGACATTGCTGCAAATGAATCATCGGATAATTGTTTATCTGCTTTGGATGCTTTTAACCACCGTTCAGAGGGAATGCTTGTACACAGTTGAAAACCTGGTCAGTTGGTGGATGTCTTGTTGGGTGATGGTGTCCTTTTTGTAGTCCACAATTCTTTTCTCTTATAGGGATTTATCTATTGTGTCACATTTCTGTGAAACGTTGATCAGTGTCCTTACATTGTAATGTTAAAAGAAGATTAAAATATTGCTTTGCAAAACCTGAACGAATCAATGTGGTTTTTATGACATTACTCCCACAGGACAGTCAACTTCCTCAACTGTGACACAATATTAAAATAAACAGATCCCACGTCGCATCAACACAATTTAATTTGAAGATTTCATTTTTAAGAGCAAAAAAGGAAGGACTTTGAACGACACCTGATCGATACACCATCATGCTGTTTAATTGAATGTTTAAAAACAATGGGATTAATAACATGTTTGGTTGTTGAGGTGCACTGACTTACTGGGCTATGCTGCGTTGTCCAATCTGCTCTACCTGAAAATGATACAGACCGGCAGAATATGAGGGTTTCTTTCCACAATCAGTGTAATTGAAGAGCTACCAAAGACACCTGTTTTCAAAATAACAAAGGCACCTGTTTTTAAATTAGCCTTTAAATCTATAATCATGAATATAATGTGAAGTATATCATTTGAACATTACTTGTGTGCACCTGGGTGTTCATTAAACTGATATGTTTGTGCTGTACTTTTATTGAAAACAATTCACCTTTCATGGTCTTGGTTTCCCCTTCTCTTCCCAGGCGGCTGCTCCAGAACCAAGCCCCCCAACAGTCAGGCTGGACCACAGCTTGGGAAGCCTCACACCAAAAGGCGGACCTGATCTGACGACAGATTGTAAGTGGTGAACACAGAAGAAACAATAATGCCACTGAGCTACTCAACACTGGGTAAAATCAGGCAATTCCACCTCCCTTTAAGTCAAATGGGCTTCCCATTACTATGAACATGGTTTTCTATATGGTTTTTATGACTGATGTGTTATTGTTCAAATACCTCCCAAGCTTACATTCCGCATCATGTTCTTTAGGAGCATCGGAACTAGTCTTTACAATAAATGTGCCCTTTTTCCTCTGAACCTTATGCAGATACCGGGGAGCCCACTAGACCTATCCCTGCCTCACAGAAACGCCTTGGAACAACAAGAAACCCAGTGAACCAAGGCAATTCATCCAATCTCCACAAGGGGGAGCCAGACAGCGCTTTGCAAACGCCGGCCACCCCGCAGCAGCTCAAGCCAAGAGCGGCCAACAATGCGTTAGGATCTGAGTACTCACTATTTGAGCTAGAGACCTTTTTCACTCGCTGGGCCCCTGACACGTCGGTGTCAACATCGCCCTCTAGTGGTCCTTCATGCTCATACACTGACAATGACACCACAGAGACAGACCCAGACTGCCTTATAGTCGACCCTCAGCCTCAGCTCCCTTTAGCGACTGTAAGGCCCTCCGTGGAGACTGTGCCTTTCTCTGGAGGTCAGGGAGCTCCAGTAGCTTCTTTGGGCGGGGGCATCCAGGGCCATCCCACGTGGAGCAGGGCGGCCATTTTGAGAGCGTCTCAGCAAGCGCACCAGCGGCAGCTCCAGCGGCGCTTCAGAGCGCAGCAGCTCCAACAAACCCATCCTGAACACCCAGCTACCTCCACCACCAACGCCCCTGGGGCAGGCACGTCGTCTCAGCCACTTCACTCCCTCGGGGTTTTACCGCCGGAGAGAGGGGCCCCGGCCAACGGTTTTGCCCACATCGAGGTGAATCTGGCGGGACAGCAGGCGGCCCAGCTGGCCCAGCAGCGCGACGCCACCGGGAGGAGAAAGAGCTACGTGTGCCGAGCCTGCGGTAAGGCCTTCACCGGTCAGTCCAACCTGGAGGCCCATCAGAGGGTGCACACAGGTGAGAAGCCTTTCAGATGCGTCACCTGCGGGAAGATGTTCTCAGAGGCCGGCAACCTGAAGAAGCACCAGAGGGTCCACACGGGAGAGAAGCCCTTCGCCTGTAGCCACTGCGGGAAGCGCTTTGCCTGGATATGCAACCTCCGGACGCATCAGCAGTCAGCTGTTTGTGGAGGGGATGGAGGGGTTTGAGGGAATCATAAGTACAACATTGCTGCAGCAGTTGGAATTATTTGAATTAGCCTTCTCCCCTTCCATTTTTGTATGAATTTAAATCCTACTGTATAGTGTGAAACCTCCAAAATAAAGTATAAAACATTTCACAATTACTGTTGCAAAATGTCAGGAAAACTCCCTGACCCGATTAACCTTAACCATAAGAAGCTGGAGATCCACAGTGTTGCATCTCAGCTTTCTGGAAAACCAGGATATTTATTGAAATGTTACCAGAATTTGGGGAATCAAACAATATATTTAAGATGTAAAAAGTATCAGCAAAAAGCTGCATTCATAGTCTACAGTCTGTTCAGCTACAGATGTGTTACTATAATACAGTAAGTTTAAGTGAGGCTGCAGTAGGTTTCTTGCTGACAACTTATATTTGGTGATTATTCGATAATACTTTCTACCTTTTTACCGAAATTTCAATGAATGACTGAAATGTTTGATATCTACCATGATTCCATGAGATTTGACCTTGTCAGAGTATATATTATTATTAGTAGACATCTTTTGTTCTGACATGTACTAAATAATTGTCAAGAATTCAATAGCAACGAATAAAGTGTGGCCACTGACAGCGACGTCAAAATGAAGGTATTTACGGAATTATGTCAATTGACGGTACGACCTTAAAACAGCATAACGAAAAACAATTTAGCAGAGGATGGTTTCGATCCATCGACCTCTGGGTTATGGGCCCAGCACGCTTCCGCTGCGCCACTCTGCTCTTTCAATAAGAGCGAGTGTTTCATTTCTTAAAGGAATGTTCATAGTGATTTTTCAGCATTTATGTTGCAAGACTTTCTCAAATAATTACTCATTATTAAAAATCAATTCATACACTAATTAATTTCGATCGGAACTATATATCTCTCCTTAATGGTATTATTCCCTTTTAAAACGTCGTTTACAAAGACATGTGCACATAAATAAAATATAGTATGTATCTGACTAAAATGTAAATTCACGTAACCCCCCCCAATGCGGAATTCATATTCTTCACAATACATTCTCTGAAAGGCAGTAAAACCAATGTTCCCTGACCGGGAATCGAACCCGGGCCGCGGCGGTGAGAGCGCCGAATCCTAACCACTAGACCACCAGGGAAGGATAGTGCCAAGTTGATGGTTTGACTATACATGTGGATAATTCTGTAACACAGCCATCCAGAAGTTATATGTCGTGGAGCTCCGCCCCCTAGAGGGCGTAGCTCTAGCGGTTTACCCATGCCGCATAGCGGCCAACTGAAATTAAATGAATTTAGCTCAGCCAATCGGGGCACACCTGCCCCTGTATCTGAGCGTGTGCTCTCCACCCATCTCCCATTTGTCTTCAGCTTCGACTGAACACTGATGTACTTCCTAGTGATTTTTTCTTTATCTATCACGACATCATGCGACGATTTTTGGAAGCCGCCTGCCGCTGTTCCTCCTTGGACGCCGGAGAAGACCGGCACCCTGCTTGTGTGTCGTGTCTTGGACCGTGGCACGCACAGGAAGGAGTTCTAGAGGCACCAGAATGTGCTGCCTGTGCAGCCTTACCTTTGGCTGTTCGCCAGGGAAGGTTGCACTACTTCCAGGAGGAGATTAGTTTGGACGCCGTCCTCTCTTCTCCTTCTAGCGGCGGGTCGGACGGGTTCCAGTCTGTCGTCGAGAAGGCGGCGTTGAGGCTGGAGATTCCTCTGCCCCCCCTTCCACCTCCTAAGGCCATTTCGTTCATGTCCCACGCTTCGTGGGCGGAACAGGTTAAGGAGTCACCTGCGCCTGCGCCAAACGTACCAGGACTTTCGGATTATGCCGAAGGTTCCTGGACGGCTCCGGTGCTGGCGAAAGCGCCAGTGAGGTCCTACCTTCCCTTTACCATGGTTGATGGACGGCAGGAGGCTATTCGACGTGCTGTGCCCCCTTTGGAACAGGAGTTGGCCGCACATTTCCTTCCGGGACAAACTGGATGGCAGAACAAGAAACCTCTGCTTCCATCGTCTGAGGACCGATTCACGGCACACATGCTAGATAAGTGCTACGTGTTGGGGGCGCAGGCTGTGGCGGCCTCCAATAATGTGGCCTTATTAGCCTCAGCCGCTTCCAAGATGGTGTCGGGTGCGTCGGCCCCCTCAACTGTTGAGTTGGGCGAGATCTCCCGGATGCTAGCGGCTATATTACATCTGAACCAGGCTCACGCTGTTTGCGCGGGCCGGTCGATGGCATCTTCGGTGGTGGCTCACCGTCACCTGTGGCTGTCGTTGTCCTCGTTAAAAGAGGCAGACAAGGCGCCACTGTTGAACGCTCCGCTGACGCAGACTGGGCTGTTCGGGGAGGCAGTCTCTACGGCGATCGACTCTTTCGAGTTATCTCGGCAGTTGCTGTTGGCCGGACGGATGGCTCGTCCGGGACCGCCCTCTCGCTCGACCACGCTGCAGCCCCCGAAAACTGGCACGGCGTCTCGGCGGCGGCATCGCAGGCAACTGGCTACAGTGGCGACGGCCACGACTCAGCAGGCGCAGGTTCCTACTCCGGCGCCTTCTACTCGTAGAGCAGGAGTCTTTGTCCTCGCCCCAAAGTTCGCGAATAGACCTTGGCCGGCGAACAAACGAAAACGCTGACTAGGCGTGGAGTTGGCAGAGGACGGCGAAGTCGCCGCCTCAGCCCCCACGAAGAAGCTTAGTAAGAAGGAGATGGAGGTGCCGCGCTTTGTTGCCGGCACGGCCCCCTTATCTAAGAATAAAAACATGGTTGATTTTTATTCTGTTTCAAGTGTTTTTAATTCTATAGGGTCTGATGCCTATATCCTTGTGGGGACAGTTTAGCTACTCCATTGGCTACTTATCTCGCACCGGCTCTAATAGCCGGAACGAATGAGTTACCTTTGGATATGAGCAGTGGCGTTGGCAAAAGGGAAGTTCCTTGTCGCAAGCGCCTTGTAGTTGAGGGTGTGTTTCCTTATAAAACTAGTTCTCGTTTTCGTCCCTTTTCGGGAAAAGTGAACCTTTATTTGTTGGCGTTCAGACTGATCCTGACGAAAGCGTTATTGGCATAACCTTGACGGGCTGTGCCAGGTTACGCGCCCGGGGTACGGTTTAGCTAAAGCTGGATCCCGAGCGCGTAGCCTGGACAATTTGCCAAAACTTGGCGGGTCCATGATTGAGTCAGCTACCAAGCGACGTCGCACTCGGTGGGCCCTGTCTGATGACGCTGTGTCATCAGCATTCAGTGGCGTAGTGGGTAGCCTTCCAGACGGCGGTGTGGGCGAGTGCAACGTACAGTGCCTTTTTGCGGGTGGCCGTCTGCAACAACTGCAGGTGAAACTATAGACATTGTATTAAAATGCTTATTTAAACTTTATTCATATGCTTTACTACTGTTACAACCAGGTCCACATTTCTTCGTGCGGTCTTGCCAACTGTTCATTGTCAAGTTGAAGAGTTGGAATGTCAGCACACGAGACCAGAATCTTACAAGAGTCTGCAAAAAACATTTCAGGTAATATTCTGTGTCCATTTCTTTGACTTGGTTTGCCCCCCTCAGAGACAGCGAGGCGAAACACAAGCTGATATCCCGCACCGAGGCTAAGCAGCTTTACCTGCTGAAGGATTGTGATCTGGACAAGAGGGAGCCAGTGCTGAGGTTTGTCCTGAGGAAGAACCCACACAACCCTCTCTGGGGAGACATGATACTCTACCTCAAACTACAGGTAGGTGGCGCCAACTTGTTTCTTTTTTCATATATAAACAGTTCAGGTGGCTGCAAAAGCATCTGACTTGAAAGGTTTAATTTGAAAGGTTGATGAATAAAAATAAAATCAGATTTTTTTAAAATCTATTCTTTCCCTGAGCAATCAACCCATTTTTTAAGTTTTCAATGTCCACTGCATGTAGTTAGTGAATAATGGTAGAATGATTCACTATATAAAAGTGAAAAACAATTTTGTACCATGTTTCCAGATGGAAAAACGTTTCCTAGATGTGTGGGGCACCAAGGAGGCCCTGGAGGAGGCCAAGAAGTCCAGAGAGGAGAACAAAGAGGTGCAGAAACTAAAGCGCCTCAACAGAAATGTCAAAGGTCTGTCACATCCCAAATAATTATTTCACATTTGGTGAAACCACGTGTCCAAATCAGGCAAACTAGTGGCATTTTTTTGGAACGGAAGCTGGTAAGAAAAGAAGACAATCATGTAAAAAGTAGAAACCTTTTTAAAAGGTAACATTACTGTGCAGGCTCTGAAGTATCAAGCAACGTACTGTACATATCTGAATCAAGAACACTGTTGTGGGGCATCACATCAATCTGTTTCAGAGCCCAGAATAATGTGATGTATTTCGCTATTATTTTGGAATTCATAGACAATGTAAAGGGGCCCCTCAGAGACTTGTCATTAGAGGAATGTGAAACACCTTCTGTCACATCCCAGAGACTCTGTTGGGTTTAGGCTTGGAGAGTGTGCGGGTCACTGAAGTCAACAGAACCAGGTTTGTTGGACAATACAGTGTTTTTTAAACTCGTCAACTGACTAGTTGATGGTGATCGACTGACTAGTATAAATGGTTCGTTTTTAGATACTAGGTAAATATACTGACTTGGGCAGCTGCGAGCTTGCACTTCAAGCTTGCCAGTAAGACATGTTTTGAATGAAGCTTACATGTTTTAAGTTAATTTCTGAGACATAAAATCACAGAAAATTGTTAACAAAATGAGCTCCACTTAGGTGCAACAAGTAACCTCAAAACATAAAAGAAATTCCTGTCATTGAAAAGGAACTTGTCATTTTCATTGTTGTGACCAGAGCTGCGTCGTGCAGTCAGGAGTAGCGTGTGGACCAAGGACACCAGTGCTCACCAACACGAGTACGGCCCCGAGGAACTAGTGGATGAAGAGGAGGACCTTTACAGGAAGGTCTGCAACACCTGTGGACACCAACTGACCTAAGAGAAGATGTAGCCTAGTGTCTTCAAATTCCTCCTCCCAAGGGTGTGGACCACTAGTAGACATGAGATGTTTAAACAAAGATTCTAGCAGCATGAGCAACTGACTAGTAGCAAAAACATTGCTAGATGAAATCCCATGGTGAAAACAAATCTATTGATCTGTCCCTGAGAAAAGCAGATTACTGCTCCCAGATCCATGCTGTAAATAAAAAAATATATAATCCCAGTGAATCATTGATGAAATAAGGGTGACATTTTGTAATTTACTTAACCTTTCTTATCGAACATTTTTCAGATTATATGTAGAACAATATGCATATCTACAGTTACTTTTGAAAATGCACTAACATTTTCTTTCCCTAATGTGATCCATTTTCATACATTAGTTACATTTTCAAAAGGATTTTCAAAATGTCAACATTATCTACAGCCGAGTAGCAATGATCAAATCCCTATATACATCTACACAGAAGTTCTTAATCAAGGCCTAAATGACCATGTAAAGGGACTAACAAGGGATCTTAACTGATCAATGAAAACCCACACCCTCCAGGAATTTTGACCCTGTGGAAATATTGTGGAACACAGCCATGTACTTTAACTCTGTGCGTTTACAGAACATTTATACCTTTCTTGCCTCTGTACTTCAAGCCTCAGTCAAAACAAAAATGTCATTAACTTTATGAACACAAAAATCCCAGAACTGTTTTGGGCACATTTTGGTCAAACCATGTGTCCAATTCAAGCAAACTACATGAATTTTTTGGAATGGAAGCTGGGAAGAAAAGACACAGGACAAGCATGTAAAACGTAGAAACCTTTTTAAAAGGTAACATTACTGTGCAGGCTCTGAAGTACAAAGCAACCTACTGTTGTGTGGCATCACATCAATCTGTTTCAGAGCCCAGAATAATGTGATGTATTTCGCTGTTATTTTGGAATTCATAGACAATGTAAAGGGGCCCCTCAGAGACTTGTCATTAGAGGAATGTGAAACACCTTCTGTCACATCCCAGAGACTCTGTTGGGTTTAGGCTTGGAGAGTGTGCGGGTCACTGAAGTCAACAGAACCAGGTTTGTTGGACAATACAGTGTTTTTTAAACTCGTCTGTTATTTTGGAATTCATAGGAAATGTAAAGGGCCCCCTCAGAGACTTGTCAGTAGAGGAAGCAACCACAACAGTGGTTGTTGTGAGAACAATTTCATTTGCATTCAGCAAAATGTTATTAAAGATGGTAAAACATTTGACTAATTCTCCACAACTAGATAATAAATATCTGCAGAGAAATGCGACTGGAGCCTTGAGTCCATTAAGTGATGTTAAACAATATAGTAGCATCTTTACGCCACCTACCCATTTGGTTGTGAAGGTCATGTTTTTTTCTAAACAAAGAAAAATGAAAACCAAATGAATGAAATCACCACTGGACATAAAATCATCAAAAACCACAACGTGAGAAATTATACATTTATTAAAAACGATCCCTCAAAATATGAATACATTATCTAAGTAATGTATGAACTGTTTTTTGTTTGCTTGTATATGCAAAGAAAAACCCAGATATACGACTATCTGAGAAATCCGGGAACACCAAGTTGCCCTCCAATTTAAACAGCAACAACAGGTGACTAAAACGACTAGGCTGCAGAAGTAGGAAATATTCACAGTAGTCTGTAATACAAACCAGACTATAAAGTGCAAAAACAACATCATTCCTTTGGATGAAATTTCACAAGTTCACTAATTTATAAAAAATAAAATCAATAATAGCATAAGTCAAAACACTGCAAGCTTACCCAACCACGGGTGACCACACAGGTGGGACGCATAAATTGTTACGATTATTTGAACACAATTATACATTCCGATCCTGCATACTCTGAATATTTAAGAGTTATTGGGTCGTGATGCTTCTATAGAGAAATCCCAAGTTGACTACCCCAATTAGCAACAGACGCTTGTTGCAAGCCCCAGATGACATCACCTTGTCATTCTTCTGACATTATGGAAGATGGGGTTCAGCCCAAGTCTTCAACATCTATCTTCTCTTAGTCCCTCCAAAACCTGTAGAAAAGAACCAAAAACCATCCTGAGAAACACTCATCAAAACAGAGAAGATCTAGTTACTCCATCTGTTAAGGCCGGAATGGGGTCAGCAACTTAATACTTCAGATTAATATTGCTTTAAAGCGATACACAATATAGCAAGACAATTGGACAATAAAAGGAATAGGCAAATACGGTTCTGCTACCTGAGGCAGTGCGTGTTCCGGTAGTAGGGGCTGGGGTCGCTGGGGTCTTGAAGGCTGAATAGTTGGAGTGGGTGTTTGTGTACGGTGTTTGACGTCTATCATAAACAGGGCAATGGGAGTAAAAAAGAAAGACAACATAGTAGTAAATTACCAAAAAAAAAAAACTCCACAACTGATAACAACCTTAAATGCCTTTTCAGCTACATTTTGAGGATGGAGGTTGCAACACCAGGGTTGTGGGTTAGTTTTCCACTAGGTACAGTACTAAAGGTATGTACAACTCATTACGACTCATTTCTGGAATAGAGTACGAATCGTATCATGTTTTGCAACTTGACTTGGTAAAAAACAGCAAACACCAGCAACTAAAACAACAACATCTATCTTTGAGACACCTGAAAAGACCGGTAAACATACATTCACAGCTTGCTAGCTAGCTGGCGTAAGTAAATTTCAGAACAGTTTAACATAACATTGGCAGGGAGTTGGGGAGATTCTATTCAAGGAGCGTTCTAGTGAAGTAGCAACAGTCTAATTCATTAAGGGGATTACAGCACATTCCTCCATGCTCAGGTTTGCAGTATATTTTGCCTCCCAGTACAGTCACAGGAGCATAGAGGAGATACCAGGAGACGAGCTGTTCGTTTTGTGATTTTGGTTTCCATTGACTGTTACATCATTTTTTTCTGAACAAATTACAATGTACAGTAAATATTTTGATGCTTAAAATATTTGCTTCATCGAGACCAAATGTGTGATTTAAGTGTTCCCTTAATTTTTTGAGCAGTGTATTACATTCTTTTTTAATATAAAAACAACACAAATACATAAGGAAACCTACTCAATATTAAGTTCCTTTAAGCTAATTAAGAAATTCTCCAACGTATAACAACAAGAAATCTTCAACATCAAAGTCAAACAATGTTTCTTAACCAATTGACTTGAGGACTTTAAACCAAAAAATGTAGACTTTGTCTTGACTCGATCTGAGCTGTGAACTTTAAACTTGACGATTATTACTTGGGACTTGAGACAAAAAATGTACTTGGTCCAATGTCTGCTTAGAAGTATGAAATATCCAAAGGTATACTGGGAGTGTCTGGGTATAAGAACACCAAAACAGATCTTATGTGTTTTCTTTTTGTCCTCTGCTGGTTGTCTCATTAAAACACTGACCTTTGACTTCCAAACAGATAGCCAAGCACTCCTCCGGTCCCCATCCCAGTCCAGAACCCTCCATTTCCTCCAGAAGTACGCGGCCTGGTACCGGCAGAGTACTGCTGCTGCCCACTGTAATCGTTGCGGAATCCGTACCCAGGGTTGGCACCGTAGCCTGCGGAACCGGCATATGCTCCGGCAGAACCAGGGAACCCAGTAGAACCTGGGTATCCTGATGAGGAACCTAGGACGGAGAATGAGACACTTGGCCATAACTGCTCACTACAACCCCTAAGGGAGTGCAGAGAGATAGGAGTCCAGCCCACATAGCCCCAGAGCTTAACTCAACCCTCAAGATAAGCAGGTTTGTGTTATCAAACAGCCTGGGATATAGACTGTAGCCAACCTGTGAAGTCTGGTTTGAAACCAGGAGGTGGTGGCCCATTGGGATTGTGGGAATTGGGGTCCGGAAACCCGTTGTTGGGGAACTGTCCATCTTGTTGCAGATTTGCCGGCCCACTTAAGAACAGCTTGTAAATGCCGTAGGCCAGAAACAGGAGCAGAGCGACAACCAGCAACCCACTGGAATCTCCATCCCCGGTAGAACTCTGCTGTTGACTGTTGCTATGGTGATGCTGCTTGTTGTCCGAGGAACCCTTGAAGAAGCTGGAAGCGAAGTCACCAAAACCAGACGAGAACCCCCCTGTGAAGCCAGAGTTGTAGGTGCAAAAAAAGCAAGAACTTAAACAAGGCTGGAAGATCCACCACCAGAACATGCTTTGTTTTCTGTCCAAACCGTTTTGAAACATTTCTCAACAGTTTTCCCAAATAACTACAACCCACCTGTTGAGCCATGGGAGCTCCCCTTGTGCCTCCCCTTGCCTTCCTCAGTCAGCTCCAGTGTGTATTCCAGTCCACACGAGCCTTTGAGTATGTAGGGATCATCGGGATGGTTGAATCCCTCACAGCTGACCTCTATCCGTCCAAATCTGTAGGAGGTGTCCATGTCGGTTTTGCACTCCCACTGAGAAATTGAGTCATGAATTTGCAAAAACATGTCACCCTTTATTTATGTCAGAAGTGTAGCACAGACTGGTTCCTAGATATTTGTACCGCATCTGTGCAAGATCTGGGAGCAAGTTAAATGCAGTGCTACACTGCAAAAACGTAGCACAGCCTAGTTGCAGCTATTGACTGTAGCAAATGGGCTGCAAATCAAATACCTGCTGCTATTGGTAGTATCAAATGCTTAACAAATACTGTCTGCAAGTGTGCAGTCTTACTTGTGCGTCAACTCCGTCCCAACCTTTGTTTTGGCACTGAACCACTTCAGGTAAGAAGGACCCGCAGCCCGCTGAGCCTCCGACACATTGAAGCTGAGGGACGGGACTACTCCGCCTGGCTGTGGTGTACCTGCCTTTGTACAGGGTGAGTACCTGCACGTCCCGGAGCAAAACACTTCCTGGACCTGTACGGTGCAAAAATAATTCTCCTTTCAAGGCCTTAAGGCTGAGCAAATATGCTTCGGATTAAAAACCAAAGCAAATGGACACTTCAACAATCTAGGTACAATATGTAGAAACACAAAAGGTTTCCAATTCAATGTTGCCTGAGCCATGGCCCGCAAGTATGGAATGTTGATCTGTATGGTTGGAAAGGTGTGTGGTGCGGGAGACTGTGGGAATACGACAGGGCCTTTACATCCCACCAAAATTCGAATACAACAATTCTGAAAAGACAAAGACTAAGTTTTATATTGGACATTCAACTAACATATGGCTCTTCAAATCTCAATAGCTCTTTAACTAAGTATTCATATAATCCAATATTGATCTCATTGTGATTACAACAATTTATTCAATGTTGCACCAGAGAAGTAACCGCTATGTATCAGAGCCATAACAGAGATGGAGGCGATCTCAGGGCTGGTGCTGTATTTTTTCAGATTTAAAAAGTGTGCAATGTTCCCCACGCGCCCTCGATCAAAAAATATAGAATTTGTAGTCATGGCATATTGATCGTTAGTTATTGAAATTAACGATCTGTCAAATTTTAAACTGTCAAATTAAAAAATAAAGGGTGTGGATTGTTACCCACCCTCCCGAGCTAGAATATACATTTCCTGTAGTAATGGCAAATCTGTTGTAGGAGCTGCTGAAACTTAAAGAAGGTGAAATTTAGAAAATTTTAAAGTTAAAGGGTGTGAAATGCCCACCACCTCTATCCCAATCATATACCTTTAATAATCATGACATACCTTTTTTAGGAGCTATTGAAAATACTGATTTTAAAAGGTAAAAAGGTGAGCATGATTCTCCTCCCTCTTTCGATTAAAAAATATACAATAATTGTATACTTACTGTAGGAGCTATTGAAGCTTGACGTTAAAAGAAGGCCGCATTTGTTTACAATTTGAACGCGCCCACCAGACATCTCTTCCATCTTGGATTCGGCTCTGATACACAGCGGCTAATTTCCGTGGTTCGGAGGTGTTAAGATCGGTTTAAAATGGTCAAATAAGGACCGTGCAACATTGTATGCACTTTAGTAACCACAATGAGACGGATATTAGATTGATTGAATACTTCGTCAAAAAGATATTGAGATTTGAAGAGCCGAATGTCTGTCGAATGTGTAATCTAAAACCTTACCACAGTAGTTCCGGATATATTTTTTGCTGTATACAGTGCTGTTACAGCATAAACGATTATCAAGAAAATAAATATGAAAACACTTGGGTTTAACAAAACATGTTGTCATAGCTCCAGAACGGTAGAATTTAACATAAAAACAAACACTGACCTTCATTCCAACTGTTGATGTGAGCAAAAGAGAAAAATAACAACATTATTTGTAAAAATCCCTTCATTTTAGCGATTCGTCAACCAGATGCTTCAAACGTCGTCGTCGTATGTTGTCAGGTATAAATGCAACTTTAAATCGTATTCTAAACGCGATGAGCTACATTCACCTGGCGGATGAAAACACTAAACTATTTCCGGGAGTAATGTAGTTTGTTTGTAGCAGGAATCACCCAATCGCGAGCAAGCACGACATTGCAATTTCAAAAATTGCTCCCTTTCGCCCTCTTGCGTAAATATGCAAGTAATAACAATTTCATTCTAAAGATTTCGCATTCGAAGCAATATATATGTAAACATTTCTATTAAGACTGACTTTGTATTAAATAGATGCTTTATTTACTTATTTACTATAAAAATGCTGTTAATGGTGAAAAATCGTCTTGGCTTGTTATCTGAAAGCACAACATTTAACATTCCTCTAAGAAATTACTGGCTTTCTAGGTTGAGTACTTCTTAAAGCGTACAAAATTAGGCCCTATATTTTAAGTAAAACTACATAAATCTTTCAAGTTGGTCTAATTTATCATTATGAAAGAAGTAGGATGTAAATGTGATATATTAATAAATTTTATTTATTAACCAAAAAACTAAATTCAATGGTCTTCCTCCCAATGTAAGATGGTTACCAACTTTGCTGTCCATGTTGTGTAAATATTTGATTGGAACTGCCATGTATGGATTGTAAATGAATTGAGGACAGCATTGGATCTTGTAAAAATGGGTATTGATATGGTAGCCACTAAAAGGCATTTTTAAGTTGCACCCATTTAAATTGACAGTAGGTGGTGCATATTTTTCATACAAGATCGTTTGAGCCCAATCTGCCAAATAACACTGTTAGTACAATACTGAAAAACATTTACTTATGTATTCTTCTGGTTCTAAAGACATACATAGAAAACCTGAATGTACTTAAGACGATTTTATGTTTCAATATATTCCAATACAAATCTGTTAAGACTGGATGGATATCCAGACAATGCGTGACTAAATCAAGAGGTCATGGAAATCTGATTAGAATCTGATCACAAAGACAGGCAGATCTGATGTGATTTATCAAGACCAATTAGAGGAATACAATCATCGAAAATGGGCTGCCTAAACCAATGCAATGACTTAAATGCATACACATTAAAACATTTGGCCACAAATAAATTGTGATCAAGAACAGGATGTTTTAGTGCAAGAGATACTGTATATAATGAAAGTTTGCATGAGTCTCAGATTAGCAACACTGATCCAGAATCAGGTCCCCCTTTCTTAGGCCTAGATTAACACTAGCGCTTCCCCTAATAGCCATGAACCGTATAGCTTGTGTAGTTGTGTTAATGCTATCAGTTTGTGGAACGCTCCGTTTGTTGTAAAAAAACAAACAAGAAAAGGATTTATAGAAACACGCCAAATGCAAAAGTCTTAAACGAAATGTCCAGCGCCTAATCGAGGTGTAGATTACGGCACATGTTCAAGTGTGTAAAACAAGTAAGAATAAGACTAAAATGGCAATTTGTTGTATCTTGTGGATTTGACAGCTCCAATGCATTTCTGCTTTTAGTAAAAACAGGCACTATGCTAATGACAAATAACACACACAAGCAAACATCAAGACAATAAACCACAAAGGCCAATTATTCTCCTGTTATTTAGAAAAATCAAGCAGGAAAAATAATAAATATAATTAATTACTGGAGTACAACACATTAGTATACAACAACAGAAAATGCAGAAGCCTACTGAATATTTTAGCTTTAATGTATATGATGAACACAAAAAAACGCTCGCTTCAACATCAGAAATAGTTTCCTATTTTCTATCCAGTCCTCTCCCTTTGACCAGGGCCTGTGTAGAATAAGGTGCCATTTCTTGCCCATAAAAACACTGGATGGCTGGACGTGACTGTGGCCCAGTATGTTTTCTGTACTGTCTTTATTCTAGTCCAGAAGACCTATTTGTAACAACAGGCATTGTAACCAATGCAATAACACAGTCTCTTTGTTCATATTTTGAATAAATACTTCAACCGTTAAAACAAGGTGGGAAAGGAAATACGATCTTACAAATGAAGTGAGAGTGATTTACATAATAGCCCGCTCCTGGATCGATTTGCGCAGCCTTGCCGTCCGCGCCAACGACCGCCGGGGTTGGCAGGGCAGCGCAAACCGATTAAGAACCAGACAAATACCCATTGATTGCAATAATTAGCGCTGGGTCACTGTGGAAAACAAAAACACGGAAGAGTATCAGTGCAGCATCTCAGAAGTAAAAGCGGAAAAGGCGATTAACATTCGATTCACAAAAGGTTTATGTTGGTTCTGTGCTGAACTGGAGAGATGCAGAGCATCCGCTTTGGACAGACGGCAAGTTATACTGTAGTAGTTCGCCTGTTCTCTCACACACACACACACACACGCCCGCACGCACACGTAGCTAACCCAAACGCCCAAATCGACCCCAAGCCCCTAACACTTAAGCAACTGTGGAGATTTAAGGGAATTAAATACATGTACGGTATATGGTGGACTGGCAAAATCCAGACTAGCCAATTCCAAATGCTAGCCTAGCAAAAGTGGACTGATTACCATATGACTTATCCCCACGCGGATTATCTACGGATGGGTGCTAATATCTGTTCCTTTTTACACACGTAAATCCATTAACTCGTGAATTCGACATGTGCATTTTTTCTTTTTTACCAGTCACAGCCAGGGACTGCCATTGTCAACGGCGACCCTGGAGGGATTTGGTTAAGTGCCTTTCACCTTGTGGGCTCAGGGATTTGATCTAGCTACCGGCCCAACGCGCTAACCGCTAAGATACATGTCGCCCCTCCATCTCCCTAAGTGCATAGAGGGGTTGATTTGGGATCGGGCGTGAGACTCACTCAATCATACCGCACCCCTGCAGGTTCCAGAGGGAGACAAACATGTAACACACACACACACACACACACAGACTTCTTCGAATACAAGTACCAAAACATTCTCCTGACAGAAGAAAGCTATTGTTTTGTTTCTTTACAAGAAAGTATTCAATTACAACTTATTATACAAATGCATGAACTGTAGTGTACAAACTATTAGATTTTTTTGTTCGTTTTTTTAATACAAAGTAACTACACTATTAAAATACTCTGCTATAAAAGTTGGGAGAAATACTTCATTGTTTTGCTGGGTGGTCATACGTCGTCTGCTGGTAGTGATGGTATGTTGATCTTAGCTTGTGTAAAGTAGGCCATCTTTTCCCTGTAGAGACACGGTTATCAATCATTTCATCAATAAATCCTTTCACATCAGCAGGAGTTTCACGTACTCCCACTTATCTTTGAGGCAGAATGTGACTAGGAGAAGGCAGAGCTTGCACCTCAAACAGCTGAATTCTCCAAGAGCAAACGTGAGCAGGGTTAGTGCTAGTCCCGACCTTTAACCCTCCTCAAACCCCCAATCGTTAAAAATTAAGTTTGCCTTCACCACTGAGTCGACCGGACATCGTTTCGGTGCAGATCTGCCTCCAAGACACGTTTGAGGAAGTGAAACTCCCGACTTCAGTCAGCGTTGGCATGTCCTTTATATTAACCTTACCATCAGTACATACTTGTGTCAGACTGACAGTTATTCTGACGGGTACTTTCAATTATCCATAACGGCGAGACAGATCCAACAGGGTTCTGGTCCCTGCGCTCTGCCCATTTTGCATAACGGTGTGGGGTGGGCGGGACGGAGAGTCATCCACCTCACCTGAAGGACTGAACCTGCAGGGGGACCTTCTGGCTCTGTTCTCGCAGGCGACACACGTCTCTGGAGGCCTTCCTCATTAGTTTCTCTGCCCGCTGGTCCTGTCGCTGCTGCTCTTTAGACTGTTCGGCCTGGGATGGAGAGAAACATAGAGCGTTGGGAGGTGTGGGAGGAGGTGGGGTAGGGGTGGTAGACAATGTTCTTTGAATTTGAGTTATTTTAAAGAGGGGATTCCATAAGAGCGAGAGAAAGTGTTTTACTTCAATTACTCTGATAAGCAGGTTAAAGTGTACTCTTAATGGCGCGTATTTGGCCAAATCCAAGTGTACCACCTCATGAATAGTTTAATTCGTGGTACCTAATCTTACGATTCAAACTGTGACCCGGGCAAATTTTATCCTCTCTTTTTTCTTCGTGTCACTTCAGGCTAAAACGAAAGGCACCAGATTATACAGCCATTAAGACTCTTCAGTGTTTAATCAAGCCTCACTGGAACAGGGGGGGGGGGAGCTGGAGAGAAAACCTGGGGCCAGAAGCCTGGCATTAACCGCCATTAACCGCTATTAATGAGAGTGGCGTTCTGGCATGCGTGGTAGAGTGCCTGGAGGGGTAGCAAGCCTCTTTGGACCCCTGGAAGAGTAGCCTCTTACAGGAATTCTATTGCATAGAGACACATTTAATCCCAGGTAAATAATGACTATTTTGCCACATAGTGATATAGTAAACTGCTGGAACTAAACAATAAAACATCAGTGAGCTAAGCAATACTTTCCTTTTCGTTAATCAGATCTGAACTTAATTGAATATACATGTTTTACTAGTTTTTTTGCTCCTCCTCCAGTATAATTATGTCCCTGGGCTAACCCACAAGCGAAATATCCCCAATGGTCTCACCTCTGGTCTGGGCTACTTTGGCAACTTTACAGCCTTTTGTTGAACTTGGTTAGGAAGTTACTGGTCCGTGTCTGACAAAAAGCCTAAACAAATGACTATACAGCAGACACTTCTTAATGGGAACGGTGGATGTGCGGTGTTCATTAAAAGACACATTACTAACGAAGGATCTGGGAATTGCTATTCTTGCAATTTGTATTTAACCACATTTACAATTTCCATGATAACCTTTCACATAACAGTTTGTCAATATTGGGGTGGTAGGGTAGCCTAGCGGCAAGAACATTGGGAAAATAAACGAAAGGTCACTGGTTCTAATCCTCGAGCCGACAAGGTGAAAAACCCAGTTGTTCTGTTCCTGAGCAAGATGGTAAACCCTAATTGCTCCCAGGTGTTTCCCGTAAATAAATATTCGCAGCTCATTAAAATAATAACACAAAAACAACGACCATTAAACTAGTCAGCAGAAGGTATTTCACAGCTCGATAAACTATCAATAGTAGCGTCTCCGACGCAGATGTTAAGTCAGTGTAAACTACCTTTCTATAGTAGCGTCTCCGACTCTACAGCAAGTCTCCTTCCGCATGTTAACGTGTGTGAATATGAGTCTGGCCGGCCACTTGCCTGCCTCTCCGCGTGCTCCAGCAGCCTGTGAAACCTCTGGTTGTGCAGCACGGCCCCGGGCAGCGCCGTCTCTCCCCGGGCCTTCAGGGCTTCCAGGCGGGCCCTCAGGTCCTTCAGGGCCTGCAGCTCGTCGTTCAGGCGGCTCTGACGGGTCCGTGACGCCTGGAGGGCCAGCTCCAAGTCCAGGGAGGTGCGTGCGCTGGCCTCCCCGGTTCGGCCGCAACGACCCACCGGCCCCGGCTGGTACAGGTTCTAAGAGGAGAAGGGTGTTCACGGGTGTTGGCGCCGTTCAACTTATTTACATAGGAACCGCCAGGGAATCAACGGGAAACGTCTGAATCCATTAAGTCAATTGGAAGAGTGGAAAAGAACTTACCCTCTTAACTCTCAGGCTGCGTCTCTCCGAGGCGTTTCGGACAAACGGACACTTTTTGGATAATGTAGAGCTGTCACTATCGCTCCTGTTCAACTGGGAAGAAAACACACATGGAGACAGACAGGGGAGAGAACAAGGACACACTTCAGTTCACTGGCCTTGGGCTGTGAAAGCTCCTTTGGTAGTTAAGGTTGTGGTGTCAGATTGATTGTGTGTGTGTGTGTGTATGTATGTGTGTGTATGTGTGTGTGTGTGTGTGTGTGTGTGTGTACATGCGTTCAGCAAGAGCACGCGTGACAGATTATTGAGTGTGTCTATCGAGTGCCTTGAAACCTGAACAGCAACGCCTTTCTCCGCGGGGCGACCTAGGCTGAGAGACGGGCAGGCTGCCATTTGAACACCAGGGATTGTTTTAATTAGCCAACGACATAGTCTGACTGGGACCGCTGAACCCGTGGTAAAGGGTCATAGAACGTCACAAACTGACCCCGACTTAAAACCAGCGTTCCAAGAACCGTTTCGTGCTCCACCGTAGATGTAAGCGCAGTGGGGGCGACATGGCTGTATGAACGGGGGGGCCAAACTCACCCTGCAGATGTACTCGCTGCGCTCCCCGGGAGAGAAGGTCTGGGACCTCATGATCATGCTGTTCCGTACAAAGCCTCTCTGAGCGCTGCGGGGACCCGGTCCCAGAGAGGGCCGGTCTTTGGGCCTCACCGCCACGCCAGACGTCTCGGTGTTTGTCTCCGCGTCCACCTGTAGGGAGGCCACGGCGAGTTACGGGGGAACACCAGAAGTCACAAAACGCGGGGCATTTTGGGCACGGTTGGGCATGAGGCGCGACGCGCTGAGGGGACGTCTCGGCAGGACTCGTACAGCGGCGCTGTAGCCGGACTTACCAGCGTTGGTCCTTCATTGGCAAGTGGGAGTCTTTCTTCGTGTCTCCCCTCCTCTTCCTCCTCCTCTTCCTCCCCATCAACCCCTTCTCCACACTCCTCCACCCTCTCTTCAACAGTCATCCTTCTTTCACGATCGCGCACGACACTCCCCTCGGCCTCCGGAGAAATCTTCTCCTCTCCTCCGAGGAGGAGTTGAGCGCTGTCTTCTCCCAGCATGCTTAGCCTGTCATGAGAAGAGAGATCTGGCGTGTAACATGCAATAAAGCCCATTTATAAAACACCTGTGGTCTGTTTGCTCAAAGCCCAAATGCTTCCACAAGGAAAAACCATTAAATGAGATCCGTGTTTGTCTTGTAACCCACTTTCCCTCTCCAATTCATACATCTAATTAAATACTTGCACGAATAAACCCCCTGACTTTTCCCACAATAAAGTCTCATCTTACGCAGCAATTCAAGCAATTCATCAGCTGGGAATAAACTGAGCAAAAAGCTGTTGTATTTCAGTTAAAGTTTCAATTAAATAAATGAATTCCTTCCCCCTTTGACCACGCATGTGAAAATAAAAAATCAGTGGCTAGGACGACGTTTCCTTGACATTGTTGCCGTAATGAAGGGTCAAGGGGATGCGTCAGTACCACTGCTGTCCCTCCAGGCGACTGCCTCTCTCTTCCAGAGCCAGCTCATGTTGCACAGCTTCCAGCTCGCTGGAGGTCCTCCTCAGCAGGGCCGACACTGCGTCCTGAAAACACACGAGCACCTCCGGGTTTAGGGTCTGTAGCATCAGCCTTCGCGGAGAAAGGGCACTTCGTCGGGGATGCTTTGACCGAGGCTGGCTAACGGGCCGGAGCGGTGGACTCACCATGTCTACCGGACCGGTCAGATGCTGTTCAGGCCCTGCCCCTTCCTGGGTCTCTCTGCTCCTACCGCTGGTCAGGAGGTTGTACCACACACTGGTCATGTCTCCGTTCCCTGGCAACTCGGCCAGACTGACGTGGGCTCCGGCCTAGCGGGGCGGGGAGTGAACGGTGAATGTGGATAGGTGGTCCACGGGCTATAATATTTGGTTAACTGAACGGTGGATGTGGATAGGTGGTCCACCGGCTATAATATTTGGTTAACTGAACGGTGAATGTGGATAGGTGGTCCACGGGCTATAATATTTGGTTAACTGAACGGTGGATGTGGATAGGTGGTCCACCGGCTATAATATTTGGTTAACTGAACGGTGGATGTGGATAGGTGGTCCAGGGGCTATAATATTTGGTTAACTGAACGGTGGATGTGGATAGGTGGTCCACCGGCTATAATATTTGGTTAACTGAACGGTGAATGTGGATAGGTGGTCCAACGTGCTATAATATTTGGTTAACTGAACGGTGAATGTGGATAGGTGGTCCACCGGCTATAATATTTGGTTAACTGAACGGTGAATGTGGATAGGTGGTCCAACGTGCTATAATATTTGGTTAACTGAACGGAGAATGTGGATACGTGGTCCACCGGCTATAATATTTGGTTAACTGAACGGTGAATGTGGATAGGTGGTCCAACGTGCTATAATA